>JAMKQA010252740.1:0-13748 GCA_024699735.1 Posidonia australis
GATATGTCTTTACAGTTGGAAATTCTGTTGTAAGTTGGAAAGCTACTCTCCAACCTACTATCTCTCTATCAACCACTGAGGCTGAATATATGGTCATGGCAGAAGCTGCCAAAGAAGGAATTTGACTTAAAGGGTTGATTGGAGATTTCGGTCTCACACAAGAACAAACCGTAATTTATTGTGATAATTTAAGTGCTATTTGCTTAGCCAAAGATCATGTATATCATGATCGAACAAAGCATATAGACGTGAGATATCATTTTATTCGGACAGAACAAAGAATTAACATTCAGAAAGTCAGTACAGAAAATAATCCAGTAGATATGTTTACTAAGTCCGTGACTAAGAGCAAGTTCCTACACTGTTTAGACTTGCTCAATGTTTATAGCAATTTTTGAAAGGCCTTACGAGATCCTGGCAGCAGCAGTATCATCAGAAGACTTAAGTCAAGGTGGAGATTGTTAAATGACTTAAGTAATGGGCTGAGGCCTTTTTGTTCGGCCCGCCAGTTTAAAAAAAAAAAAATCAGAAAGGGACGCACTGTAGTCGCGTCTTCTTCCTCCCGACTGTGCGAGGGCTTCCGCTGCGCAGCTCCTGCAACCGTCAGTCGACGCGTCGTTTCGCCTGCTGAAGCTGAAAGGAAGGGTCGCCCGTTACAGCCGTTCAGGTACACGACGTCCGTTTCTCCTCTGAAGGCCATTAAAGGCTTCATTCCACAGACGACCGTTCCTCTCCCGCATCCGACCCGCATCCGAAGGACGACCGTTCCTGCTCCCTGCACCGTCTGTTCAACCCACGGTCTTCGGTCTTCCGTTGCTGAAGAATCTGAGCTCAGCGGAATGCTCAGAAGCTCACGCGTGGAGAGAAGAGGCGGATCGTCACAGCTGAACGGACGATTGTTTCGTCTGTTTTGGGAACCGTCGAGTTACACAGGCTCATAACTCTCCTGTGATTAATCCATTATATTTAATGGTGATTATTCACCAAACCTGGGTGGTTCTTGTATAAATAGGTGGTTTGTTCTTGAGAAGAAAACAATATTCAGAAGTTTGTGTTGTGTTCTTCTACCACCTCTACCATCTGTACTCCTGATATCTGAAATAAAAGTGCTAGATCAGCTGTTACCCGTGCACGTAGCTCCGTATTGGAGTGAACCACGTAAATCTGGTGTCATTGTTCTTCTTCTCTTCTTCTGTATGATTATATTTGTCACTATATTACTCTAACAAAGCCACATCATCTTACATGTTGTCTACATCATTGAGCGATACTCAGCCTCGACACTAGATCTAGACATGATATTCTGCTTCTTGTTGCACCTTACATGTTTTCCTAAGTTGCTTTCAACATATGTGTAAAAACTTTCATGGTAGACTTACTCTCGCCTTTATCTTTAACATATCCAAAGTCTAAATGCGCCTCAACTTATAGATGATTATTCTTTTCATACACAAGCTTGGAGTTCCTTTAACATAGGCTAACACACGTAAAACTCCTTGTCAATGAACCATCTTGAGTTCATACATAAACTGGCTAAGAAAACTGACAACAAAGGAAATATCAAGGTGAGTACCTATCAAATAAATTAACTTCCCGATCAAGTGTCTAAATTAACGTGGATCCTCAAGTAGCTTTAAAGAACTATCCTAGAATGATGGACTATGCTCTAAGAGGGTGCTTTAAGATTTGTAACTGTTAGAGTATGTTATATGGGTTGTGTGTGTTAGACGGGTTAGTGAATATCCATTTATCCACCGTACCTATATATATGTGTAATCTCTCTCTATGGAATAAGACATTAGACTTTTATGACCCAAAACTAAAATGGTACCAGAGCTTAGGCACAAAACCTAGGATTTTCTTCCCTCTTCTCCCTCCATCACCGGCAACAGCTTTTCCGACCGACTTCCGCCACCGTCGGTCGCCTTACTTGCCTCCCTAGCCTGCGTTCCGCCTCCCCAACCCGTGTTCCGCCACCAGGGACCCTTCCCGTGCCCGACCTAACCTCTCCCAGGCATTTTCGGTGCCAGCAGGCCATTTTGGCCTGGGTTCCAACTGGTCCTGACACATCCGACAGCTCCAGCGGCGCCGTCCACGGCCGTGAGGCCTTCCATCACCTCCGTCCTGCGCCACCATCACCTCCTGCCCTAGGATCCAGGGCCGCCGACGTCTCCTACTCCTTCTAGCTTCACCAACAGCCACTCCAGCCCATCTCCGGCAAGCCGTCGACCACAGACAGCCTCACCGACGCATGTCTGCTCACTGGTGAAGGCTCCTAGCCATTCCAGTCAGTCCGCAGGGGCAGTCCGGCCCCTCCTACATCATCGTTTGGTGATTCCGAGCATGTGTTAAGCCCTCCAGGTGCCCCCACTTTTCGATGTGTGTGGATACGTCCTATCCACACGTGGTAAGCAGTCCAATTCACTTCCTTTGGTTGTTTTCAGATCATATAGTCGTAGAATTTATCACTTTAACTCAACATGGCCTTTCGTGACTCCCTTGTAAAGTATATGAGTAGTACGTCAGAGAAACATTCTGGCCCAAACTATCTCCTTTGGTCACAGAGTTTTGAGACATTTGTTTTGACACATAGAAAATGGAAACACCTCGTCCATCCGCCCTCTCATACAAAATCTGACACATATGAGGACTGATTAGCTGATAATGCAGCTATAATTACATGGATGGGGAACAGTATGGAGTCTTCCGTTGCCAGAGGGGATTATTTTACTTTGGCCAGCCAAAAAGATATGGGACACCTTCCGTCTGACATATGGCCACGAGAAGAACATATCTCGAGTCTACGAGATATATGAGCAGTTGTTTGCTTTACGCCAGGGAGACAAATCAGTTCAGGACCACTTTACCACTCTCCGTACTCTATTGGATGAATTAGATATCTATCAATCCTTGACAGTTGACATCACACGCCTACGTCAGTATCGTAAGGAGTTAGCAATTATAGTATACCTCTCTAGCCTGAACCAGACATAAGTTCCCAGATCAAGGGTCAGGTTTTAGGGACTAACAGTGTTCTGGATCTTCAGACCACATTCACTAAGACTCTTCGAGTTTCTACAGGCACCACTCCCACTGTGTCAGAGCCTTCAGCTATGACGGCTACTCGTGGACGAGGTGGTCCTTGAGGTGGAGGTCGTGGTAAGGGAGAGACAGGTGGACGTCCTCGATGTACACATTGTGGGTAATTAGGGCACAAGATTGAAAAAAACTGGGACATTATTGGCCACCCACAGATGGCACATGTTACCACCAAGCCACCTACTGCAGCAACTGTACCTGAGAAGTAGACTTTTACAGTGTCGCAAGCAGACTACGAAAGACTTCAGTAGCTAAAGGTCACCGACACTACGGCCACAGTGACTCAGGCTATTTCCTCAAGTACTCGAGCCTTCCTGGCGTCCCGAGACTCTTCCTAGATCATTGATTCTGATGCTTCCTCACACATGTCAGGTATCCGTAGTCTATTTACCCAGCTTTCTCAATTGTTAGATGTTCAATCTGTGGCAATTGTCGATGGTCGAACGTGTTTTGTTTCATGTGAAGGGATGGTTCAGACCACTTCATAGTTATCTCTTGATAAAGTCTTGTTTGTTACAGATTTTTCGATGAATTTACTATCCATTAGTGCCATTACTAACCAGTTAAATTGTTGTGTCATCTTTTTCCCTTTTCATTGTACCTTTCAGGACTTACAAACAGGGAGGAGGATTGATTTGGACCGTGAGCGAGGAAATGGAGTGTACCAACTGGTTTGTGATGATATCCCTCAAAGATTGGCCTCTGTGGCGTCTACTTTCGAGTCTTCTTCCTTATGGCAATACTGGTTGAGTCACACGTCGCATAAGAAACTTCAACAGGCCTAATTATGGTATTCTGTCGCAGTTTCAGTGTGAGTCTTGTGAGCTGGATAAGCACCATCGTGCTACCTTCAAGAAGGTGCGTCGTGTGTCCAGTCAGTCTATTTGTGATGTGTGAGGTCTATCTCGAGTTCAGTCTGTTTCAGAACATCAATATTATATTATTTTTATTGATGATTTCTCAAGAGTTTCCTGGATATACTTACTCAAGGATCGTAGTCAGGTCTATGATGTACTCAAACAATTTATTGCGGAAATAAAAAATCAATTTAATGTTACTCCTAAGTTTTTGTGCACTAACAATGCACTTGAGTTTGTAAAATTACTTCTTATTGTGCTTCATTGGATATTCTTCATCAAACATCTTGTCCTTACACCTCACAGCAAAATGACATTGCAGAACGTAAACATAGGTACATCCTTGATGTCACACGTACTCTCATGGTTCACATGCATATCCCCAAGCAATTGTGCTCTGATGCTGTGCTTACAGTCACCTATCTGATTAATAGGATGCCGTCTACACCTCTTGGTGGGGAGGTCCCTATTCGCCGTCTTATACCGAGGTCTAGTATGTTCAGTTTGACACCTAAAGTATTTGGATGTGTGGCATTTGTCCAAGACTTATCACTTGGCTTGGACAAATTGTCCCCTCGGTCTATAAAGTGCGTCTTTGTTGGGTATTCCCGGACTCAGAAGAGATACCAATGTTTCCATCCTCCCACTAGGCGTTACTTTGTGTCTGCTGATGTCACTTCTTTTGAGTCTATTCCTTACTATACAGTGTCCTCGTCGTCCAGTATGTCTGTCCCTCTTCCTTTTGTGGTGTAGTTGCAGGATAACAGTGTTCAAGACAATTCCACTAGACCGCCCAATGTTATACGTCCCTTGCAGGTTTATTAGCGCCGTCAGCATGCTCCTATGCCTCACACCACTGAGCCATCCTCCTCTACAGCTGCAAATCCACCCAATAACTCTTCAGATCTACCCATTACCATTCAGAAAGGTACTCGCACTTGCACGGCTCATCCTATTTCTCATTTTGTGTCTTATGATTCCCTTCACCCTCGTTTCTATAGCTTTGCTTTGTCTCTCGTGTCTCAATCAATTCCTAAATATTGTAAGGAAGCACTAACACTGCCTCAGTGGAAGGCTGTCATGGATGAGGAAATAGCTGCACTTATTGGCCATGGCATGTGGGAGTTGGTGACCCACCCTACTGGAGCTACAGTGGTCTCCTGTAAATGGATCTATTCTATCAAATACAGAGTAGATGGCAGTATTGACAGATACAAGGCAAGACTGGTGGCTCGAGGTTTCACTCAAACATATGGGATAGATTATGAGGAGACATTCTCGCCTGTGGCTCGCCTTAACTCCATCAGAGTGCTTCTTTCCTTTACTATCAACCATTTCTGGGAGATGCATCAGTTGGATGTCAAGAATGTATTCTTGTATGAGGACCTAGCAGAGTCTATTTTGATAGAGCAACCTTCAGGATATGTTGCTCAGGGGGAGGATCTTGTATGCAGATTCAGGAAGGCAATCTATGACCTTAAACAAAGTCCTAGGACATGGTTCGAGAAGTTCAATCAGGTGGTTCATGCTGATGGTTTTCAGAGATGTGCAGTGGATCATTCAGTCTTCTATAGGCGGACAGCTATTGGGTGTCATTCTAGCAATATATGTTGATGACATACTTGTGACTGACAATGATATACAGGGCATTGCAGATATAAAGAAATATTTACACACTTATTTTGTGACAAAAGACAGAGAGAAGTCTTGTTATTTCTTGGGGATTGAGTTTGCCTATGCACAGGCTAAGATGACATTGTCACAAAGGAAGTATGTCCTAGATCTATTGCAAGAGACAGGCCTTCTAGGGTGCAAACCAAAGAGTACTCCTATTGAGCAGACAGCAGCCTTCTGAGACAGCAGCTCAAAGTTGTTAGAAGACCCTGGTCAGTATAGAAGGCTGATTGGGAAACTTATTTATCTGACAGTGACTCGACCAGATATTTCTTATACAATCAGTCTTTTGAGCCAATTCATGCATGAGCCTAAGAGAGTACACTGGTTGAGAGCTCTTGGGGTTCTATCATATGTTAAAAGTACACCAGGAAAAGGCCTAGTATACAAAAAGAATGGTCACACTAGTATTACAGTCTACTCTGATTCAGGATATGCAGGAAATTGAGGGGACAGAAAATCAACATCAAGATTTTACACCTATGTGATGGGCAACTTGGTTACTTGGCACAGCAAAAAGCAGAATGTAGTGTCGAGGTCCAGTGCAGCAGCTGAGTACCGGTCTATGGCACAGACAGCGTGTGAAATGGTGTGGGTGAAGTCATTACTAGAGCAGCTTGGATTCGAGGTCGAGGTTCCTATGACTATGAGATGTGACAATCAAGCTACTATCTTCATTGCAAACAACCCCACTTTCCATGAGTGTACAAAGCATGTTGAGTTTGACTACCACTTTGTGAGAGACATGGTTATGAGGGACACCATCTCTACCCCTTATACTCAATCTGCTAAGCAGTTTATCGATATATTCACTAAAAGTTTAAATGTAGTCTCTATATAACAAGCTGGGCATAGTTGATATGTATGCTCCAGCTTGAGGAGGAGTGTTAGAGTATGTTATATGGATTGTGTGTGTTAGACAGGTTAGTGGATATCCATTTATCCACCATACCTATATATATGTGTAATCTCTCTCTATGGAATAAGACATTAGACTTTTATGACCCAAAACTAAGAATAACATAAGAGTCCTATCTCCTAAAGTAAGTCCAATGCATACTTTCATTGAGATAGTGCCATCGGAATATGCAAATTCAATACAAAGAAAATATTTTGACGTACGAATATCTTTTATGACAAAATGTGTCTTGAGGTATTTCTTGGTCTCTATAATGACTACCGAATCACTCTTTGTCAATAAAATATCATCTACATATACAACAAGAATCACGCATCCACTATCGGTTCTCCTGTAGAAAATCGAATGATCTATAATACACCTTTGAAAACCACCATCCATGACCACACTACTAACTTTCTCGAACCATGCTTGTGGACTATGTTTGAAGCCATAAATTACCTTCCTAAGCATGCATGCTTTGTCCTCTCCCTAAGTAACATACCTTGTAAGTTACTCAATGAGTACTTTATCTGTCAAATTATCATATAAAAAGACATTTTTTATATCGAACGGGTAGAACTCCCAAAACTGATATTGCAATAGATAAAATGATACTAATGGAATTGAGATGGGCCACTAGAGAAAAGTCTCAGCATAATTAATACCATATATCTATGTGAAGCCACAAGTAATTAGACGTGTCTTGTATTGATTAATTGAGCCATCTAGTTTGTGCTTCATAGTGTACACCCATTTACAAGTTACCATGCTTGCTTGTGCAGAATGTGTCACCAACTCCTACGTGTCATGTGACCTCAATGCTTTTATTTTGTTATCCATTGCTACTTTCTAATGTGATATAAGTAATGCCTTATAGTAGATCCTAGGGACAAACTCAAGAGGAAATGGAAGACGCAAAACTACGAAAAGATGGACTAAAGTGATCATAACTAACAATATAAGAAATAAGATCAGTTGTGGATATTCTTTCACCTTTTCGTAGTGCAATGGATAAATTTAAATTAGAATTAGGTTAATTTGCAGTTGTAGTTAAGAAAGATTTTGCTAGAGGAGGCTGGAGTAGCCGTTGACGATAACACTATACCTGTAATGGATGTGGCAATTCTTATTCCACAACAACTGGATTATTTGCAATACGAGAATATGGATTGATAGAAGATAACAATGGAACACACATATCATCATCAAAAGGAGTATCAAAGTAAGGTTGAAACTTAAAAAATGATACATCAATAGATACAAAATACTTCCTGGATTAGGGATGAAAACAACAATATCCTTGCTAAGTTTGAAAGTATCTAATAAAGACACATTAATATAACATGGAGACAACTTATTAAGACTAGGAAATAAGTTTGAACAAAGACAACATAATCAAATACACGATGTGGCAATGAGAAGACTCAGGAAGTATTTTGCCTTATCATGTGAGAGTCTTATTAAGGATAATCTATAAGGTGGCTTGTACAACCTCCTCATTAAATAAAAAACATGAAAGACCATCAACAAGTACAATAAAGCAAATATCATATAGGTTTGACAAACGGGTAAAGAGATCACGTACACTTGATATATAAGAGGAGGTCCCGATGTCTATTATTCAGGAGCCGTCTATAGAGACTAACAGGGCTCGTGTACCTCAAGTTGATGCATGAGAGGTAGTGGTACTAGTGTGTTGTAGGAATCGTTCGTAGTCAACCTTGGAAACGATGAAGTCTTATTAATTGTAGGTGTCATCGATGATAATTCAGTCATGGCATTAGCCCATTAAGGCTTATCGAACTTATCCCAACATTTCTTAGAGCGATGGCTTGACCTTACACAATGCTAGCAATAAGGAC
This sequence comes from Posidonia australis, assembly GCA_024699735.1. Classification (NCBI taxonomy): domain Eukaryota; kingdom Viridiplantae; phylum Streptophyta; class Magnoliopsida; order Alismatales; family Posidoniaceae; genus Posidonia; species Posidonia australis. The sequence goes on from JAMKQA010252740.1 coordinate 8,394, forward strand.
GCCCTCTGATGTCACCATGGTCGATACGACCATTACAACCACGACCACGTAAAACTAGAGCAACCATGATAGAGTGATCTACAATAGAAGATAGAATAACGATAGAAATCCTATACACCCTAGAAAAAGTACTATGGAGACACCAAGAACATGACGTCAAATCAAAGAGGGTATATCTGGGTTGAAGCTCAATAAATACGCTACAAATGCTAACTCCTCACGATACTGTCTCATCTTCATTATATCTATTATCAATGGCTAATAAATGTCAAACTCATCCAAAAGTCTACAAAGAATAGCGAAATGATCCTAGATTGAGCAGCCACCCTATCTAGAGTAAATATCAGCTTGTACACCTCGAAGACTCTTGAGATATTCTTCTCATGTCCATATGTAATTTTTAACGTGTCCTATATCCTTTTTGTATGTCGAAGCATCATGACACCACATACAACATTAGACTCTGTGCTATTGACTAGTCAGGATATTATGATGGTATCATCAACATACCATTCCTCATAGGCAGCATTTTTGACAACTAGAGGCAAATGTGTAAAGTATTTAATCTTTCTATGGACTACAACAATGGTCTCAAAACTCTATGTCCAAAGAAGGTAATTCTTTCTATTGAATTTTTCCAATGTTCCATTGAGACTCTTAATCAAGTACTCACAAGAGGCCATTATGCATCACAGAAAACAACATTAACATGGTCTGATCTATCACAACAATGGTGGTTCAGAAGAAACAACAACAATTACGCTGCACAAACACCTCTCAGGAAAAGCAACGACGATTCTGGAGCATAAACACGTGTCCACACACAAATGATGATGAATACAGTGGCAACCTACAGCATAAGCGTGAACAACATCTAAGTTATTGTTCACAGTAAAGAATCTTGGAAAGGGAGAAAGAAAGTTTCTTCAACTGAAGGAGAATCCCCTTAATGAGGGGTAGGGAGACGAATCTAGTAAGAAAGTTTCTTCAACTAAAGGAGAATACCCTTAATGAGGGGTAGGGGGACGAATCTAGTCACCGAGCTAAGGGGCGAATGTCGACACAAGGGGCAGGGGGGAAGGGGGGTTGTCCCGTCAACGATAAAAGGGAGGGTGAGTGGCAACGATGACGAACTGGGTTTAGTAGTGGTGGCGCCGGTGGACTAGGGTTGGCAATTGGTGATGAGTTTTAATTTTTCTCGTGTTCTGGTACTATGTGAGAAAGAACTAAATTAGATTGTTACATTATGTAGAGGAGATTACATATATATAGTGGATTATGGATACCCTAGGATAAATAGACATCCAATAACATATCTATCCATTAATAATACTAAGACTCTAATATATGTGTAAGAATACAACTCTATAAAAGGAGAAGAGAGTCTCTGTGTTTGCTCTAGTGCTTGCTGTGGATGTCCTAGATACTATAGAAGATATTCAAACACCATTGGTTGTCTGATCCACCAAAGAGTGTGTGGGATTAGGCTGTATGTTGTGTGATTTTAGACTTGATTTGGCAAGAATGGCCAACTCAAGCGTGCATAGAAATGTTTTAAAAAAGTACATGCATATGATTTTCAAAAGAAAAGAGAGAGAATAGTTTTAAAGGTATGGTTTTGTAGTTTTGTGGCCTAAAGAATAGTTTTAAATGTATGATTTTGTAGTTTTGTGGCCTGCCGAACGGTAGTAGACTACCTAATTAGATGTTGTGACATCTAGGAGGGATGTCAGTATTTGTGTGTTGGACGTCAGTAAATTACCTTTGGTTTGACGGCATCTAAATGAGATGCCTGTATTTGATGCATGCTAGGTAACCACTGAGTGGTGATTCACGTAAGCTTTGTTTTTGTATATTTTGACAAGTACAGGATAGTAACAGTTAATTACTAGTATATATAAGAGAAGTCACATTACCATACATCAAGGATCTAGGTGAATGTTTAGTTTAATTTATTTCTGTTGTTTAGTGGTTTTTTTTACTATTGAAAGTATATAGCCTTAACTGTATTATTAGTGTAATTGTTGGTTAATAATAAAGATAAAAAATAAAGATAAAAATAATTAAATGAAAATTTGTAGTTAAGTTTAGTGATAGCGACTTAGGGATTGTTATATGATCTTAATTCAATGACTTCTTTATAATCTAAATTACAATTGATTCATCACTTTGATCGACAATTAACACTATGTTCATAAAAAAAGTAGTTGGTCTATAATTACATGTACGAAAAGATGAACCTTGTGTTTCAATTATGGGTGATATATGACTTAAATTGGCTAGTTAAACCATAATAGACTAAAATCAAGTTTCAATTATTACTCAAGTTATTTTGAATTAGAAGTGTAGACATGAGTGAGTGATGAATAAGAGCATAAAGAATTCAAAGTAAAATGAGAACAACGACATCTTCGCATTGAAGGTGTAACGCCTTGCATTTTCCACGATAATTTAAAACAATTTAAACTACGGGAAAATTAAAGCTAAACAGAAGATATCTAACTACCAAGAATCTGTGTGTGCGACTAAGAAACTCCAGACTATATGCACTACGCTAAACCAACCGCATGTCTGCACTTGTAAACCAAACCACAAGGAAAACGCATGAATGATAGGAATCACCCAATACGCACCCCACGAAAACCACAGAAAGCAAATCATAATTACTTTTCTTTTAAATTCATTTCGCAAACTATTTCTCAAAACCTCACGAACCCGGCCTACACCAACAAAAACCACAACGAGGCTCTACTAGCCCAAAACCACACGTAAAGGTCCTCAATGGCCAAAACCACACACAGTGAGTCGGAAAGCCCGATGCCAGACAACCAAGCTCTGGCCACACGCAGTCCACCAAGGAACGACCACGACGTTCTGCACTGCGATGGTAAAGTCACCCTGTGCAAGAGCGATTACCGTCCCACGATTCTACTTACCTGGAGAACCCTCAAAAAGCCAACCCCTTTTTAGGAAGGTTGTCCTGTCTCTCAAGACGCTACTAGCTACGGAGCACGTGTTCCACCTGCACTGGCCATCACAGGGTCCGCTTCCATACGACGTCTTCCACACACGGTGCTTAGGAGTGTCATACCTCCACATTCAACGACACCCGAACCTTAGTGTTCACAGCGACACAGGAGTATCATACTTCCCTGTCATACCACAAGACATCTCAACCAGTGGACCTCAACCCTAGACTTGAAACGACAGTCAAGGAGTATCATACCTCCACGACCCGACGCCCTTCAGCCTTAAATATCTCGGCCCTCGACCTCAACTAGGAAGTCGTACCCGACCACCCGAGAATGTCGTCACATTCCCTGGTCCTAATGACACGGTCCCACACTGTCTCGACCCGTACACAGAAAACTAGGAAAATATTTTTTGAAACAAGCCAACTATTTCTTTGAAATCCACTTTCCAAAATTATTTTCATACATTTGAAACTCTTCCAAAACCTCGACAAAACGGCACATCAAGGGTCCCAGGAGACCACCACTGACGGCCCACAATCTCTCTCAACGGGACAAAACAAACTAATCGGAAAAATCCTCAAAAATCAGAATTTATAAACTTATTTGGGCCTAGATTCAGTATGCCTAAAACAAGTTTGGTATGTCGAAAATCCTTGGTTCGGTAAGTCAATATAGATCGATCGACCGAATCAAGTCAACGATCAACACTCATGCCAAATTCGGTATACCGAAAATAATTCGGTCGACCTAAATCTCCTAATTCAGGCGATCGTCTAAAATCGGACGACCAAATTTCAACTAGAGGACCTAATCTGACAGAGAAATGGATTTTGGTATGCTGAATTCTGCGAAGCACAGAAAACAGTCCAAACCCTACCGTTCAAAATCGTTCTAACTGAGACATCCGATCAAACCCCCAAAACAAACACCAAAAATCTTATATAAAACATAAGATGTAGACTCTGAGTCTACTCTAAATCCCAACAAACAAAACTAAAATCCATTCACCATGCATCAAGGTATAAAATCGCAAAGGCAGAAGGGTCAAAAGAACCAAAAACGCAACCACCGACATAAATGTCCATAAGTCAACTATAAATTGTCATAAAATCACAATAAATTCTAAGAATGTAAATTTACCTAGATTTCATGCAACCCTATCAATTTCTACCATTTTCATGTTCTCTATTACAGAGATTGAAGATGCATACCAGACATGAACTCCGACGATCTCCGGTCGACTCCGGCAAACTCCGACGGCCCCGCACGACCTCTAGGACGTCGCTCCGAAGCTTCCTAGGCTGCCATGAGCCACCACAGTGCCTCCGCTTCTCTCCCTCTCTCTCTCTCTCTCTCCGACGACATATGGAACAGGAGAAACAAGGGAGGACGGGTGAAAGGAAAAAGGGTGGGGGAAGGGAGAAGAGTGACGAGGAAGGGAAAGGAAGGTGGGGAAGAAGAGAAACGCGTCCGAGGAGGAGAAGAAAAGAAGAAGAAAGAAGGAGAAGACGGCAATGAATAACGGAGGAGTGCGGTGCCGACAGCTTATAAAGCCTGCGCACGTAGTAGCAGGGAGCGTGCTCACCTGCACATCTCAGCCACCGGCAACTTGCACAAGCACATCGGCCACTCCGCCCAACCCACGACACAAACCCTACACCCAGACCTCACACCCACAATGCCACAATGCACAGTACTAATCACACATAGGGACACGCAAAATAGAAGCCAACCCTTAAGACCCAAGCTCAAAAGCACAAATCCACACAACAGTCCTCAGAACAGTAACACCCATTCAGGAATAAAATTCATAAAATGTAAATAATTATAAAACGAATTTTACAGGTATTACAAAAAACTCCTTGGGATTTTAAGACCCCATATTAGGAGAAAGGGCATTGCACTAGTGGCAGGTGGTTACGGGGTTATTATGAATTTAACTAATGTATGTTACCTAGTATATGAGTTTTGGTTGATAGACATTTATAATGAATAAATTTATTATATTAATGAATAAATTTATTAAGATAATAATCATAGATCATTATTATGAACTTAGAAAATAAGATATTAAGTTATTAGTTTCTTTATATATGTGTTTCTTATTTCTGCCACTAAGTTTCACCAAACTTTGTAGTCATGCTAATATGCATTATAGGCAGTGAAGTAATATAAGCTTGTTGCATTCAGGTTCGGTGGGGTCTCTGAATTGTATTTGTACAACATGGAACCAGACCAAGATCCGTATACATTCCATTGGAATAATTATGTAATTATTCCTGTGTTATTGTATCATAGCAATTCTTCTCTTACGAACACTCTCATGTATGTGTTTCCTCTGTAGGACCAGATCATTATAAAATCTTGCTCAAGTAACCTC
>JAMKQA010252741.1:0-11591 GCA_024699735.1 Posidonia australis
CCCACGGTCGCGCGTGCTTCAGCCCTCTTTCTCTTCCCTTCTTCTCTGCCGCGCAGCACGCCACTTCCTCCGCACTGCCATGGCCTCCCCCTCTTATCCCCCTCCCTTCCCACGAGACGCCGGCCACCCATCCCGTCGGACGAGATGGGGAGGCACGGGCTGCTGCTGCTGCGTCACGGGAGGAGAGGAAGAAGAAGAAGAAGAAGATAGGGGGGTGGTGGTGGTGGGGGAAGGGCTTGCGTGAGGGAGAAGAAAAGAAAAGGAAAGAAAAGAAAAGGAAATGAGACGTAAATCGAGACAGCTGTGCATCCTCCAATCGGACTCTAAATTGGTCCCAGATTACAACCAGGTGCACAAAAAACCACACACAACCAAGAAACAACAGGTCATCCATTAATAAACCATTAAGCACAAAATCACAAATAATACATGGTTTATTAAATACAAATGGATAACCGAGCCCAGATGTTACACATATATACTTCGTTATATAAATCAAGTTGTAAGAAAGCATTATTGGCATTTAATCGTTGAATATTCCACTTCTTTAGTGCTGTAATAGCCAACCATGTTTTGACAATTACAAGTTTAGCTATTGGTGCAAAAGTTTTATAATAATCAAAACCCACAATTTGTGTATACCTTTTTGAAACAAATCTAGCCTTGTATGTTTCTATTTCTCCATTGGCTTTATACTTTACTTTGTATAACCATTTACGTTCCACAATATGTTTCCCAATAGGCAAATCAACAACTTCCCATGTATCATTAGCTTTTAGTGTGACATTTGTTCTTTTGACATTGCCTATTCCATACATGGAGTTTCAACAGCTTGATGATAATAAAGAGGCTCAATCATTTGAGAGATCGATGTAATATAGGCTCTATGAATAGGAGAGAGTTTATGATAAGATATACAATTAGAAATAGGACAATGAACTTTAGAAGAGATAGACCTATTTCCTAACGTAGGACACAAGAAATCTTGAAAATGAAAAGGAAGCTTAAAAACTCTTGTAGACCTTCTAGAAGTTGGCACAATAAGAACTGGATCAACAAGAATTTGATCAATGGGACTGAATCAACATAAATTAGATCATTAGATTGTGTAGAATTTGAGTTATTAGAAACATCAAATGAAGGAACATCACATTTTAATAGAGAATTATCATGAGCAGAAATAGGTAAGATTATATCTACTAATTCAGAGGTAAGAGAAAGGAAAAATAGATTCATAGAAAACAACATTTCTGTTAGTAAGAACTTGCTTAGAATCAAGATCATACAACTAAGGAAATGGCAATATAGATTGTTTAGACCTCAGACAAACATCTCAAAGAGCAACAAAATCAGAAGGTACATGAGGACATGAGATAGTTATTTGTTTCAACTTATCGATAGAAATATGTCCTAACGTATTATACCAATGAGTAGGAAGGACAAGAGAATTAACATAAGAGGATAGTCTTAAAGAAGCTTTAGCATCCATGAGATTGTATAAGACATGAAAACTCTTACCCAGAACAATCACTTTTTTCAAAGTTTGGTATTGGAATACACAACAATCAAGAAAGAAAGTTACTGCACAATGTAAACTTTCGATTAATTTCTTAACAGATAAGGAATTGACTTTGACATCCAAAACATAGAGAACATTACGAAGAGTTATGAGTGAGCTAAGTTTTAGATGACCTACAGACATTACCTTGGCAGTACAACCCTTACGAAGTTTAATTGGTATGTCAAAAGATCAATTGTAAGATGAATTAAATTTCTTAGAGCTACAACATATGTGATCTATAACTCCACTATCTATAATCCATATGTTGTTTTCTAATTGAGGAAATACTGAACATGAAATCCCTTCATTGCCAAGTAAAATTTGAAATATACCATTGCTTATCAAATTGAGAATTTGTTTGTGTTGACCAATTGTGGGCATTGGCACTGATTGACTAGACCAGCAACAACATTCACAGTGGGAATCTGTGTACTCACTTCATTTACTTGAGTTGGTTTCTGATTTGATGCTTTAGATGGTCCAAGATGTACTTTATGACTTAGTGGAAGTTACACAATCCAATAGCACCTATCAACTGTATGTCCTGTGTCTCACATTGAGTATAAACATACTTTTCTTTCCTTGAACTTGAACTAGATTTCATAGTAAACACTTTCCCATTTCCAGTATTTACATTAGGAAATTGTTGCTTATTCACTACTATAGTTGAGACTTCAGAAGCACTCATTGCACTAGTACCCAAATTTCTTCTTGAAGTACAAGTGAATACACCTTATTCATGTGTGGTAAAGGTTGTATGAGAAGTATCTGACCTTTTATATCTGAATAAGACTCATTTAAGCCTAATAGAAATTGCATTACTCTTTCTTCTTGTTCTTTTTCAACAAACTTCTTCATTACCCCACATGTGCAAGAAGGAATAGGTGAATAGCAATTCAATTCATCCCATAGAGTTTTTAACTTTGTAAATTAAAGTAAACTGCTACAGAGAATTGATCTTGTGAGAGGGAAGCAATAGCTCTTTAAAATTGAAAGATTCAAGCTGCACTTCCTTAAGAGAATGTCTCTTCAAGATCATTCCAAACATTTGAAGCTAAATCAACGTATATCACACTACTAGTTGACTTTGGATCTAAAGAATCCAATGTCCAAGACAAAATCATATCTTTGCAACTATGCCATGATGAATACTTATCTAGATCAGTAACGATCTAAGGCTACTTGATGGTTCCATCGATGAACGCAAGCTTGTTCTTGGTGCTCAACCCCATTCACATGGCTCGACGTGTTGTAGGATAGTTGTCACAAACTAGAAGCTTAGAAACCATATTGAAACTAAGTTGATATAAGGAATGAAGGTAGAATGGATTTCTTGTTGAAACAACTGGACTTTTGACTTGATTTGTCTACAATGTAGATGTTTATGATGCAATTCCAATAGCTACCCTTCTGCCATTGTAAGCTTCAATTGCAAGCTCCAATCTCCATATTTGAGAAGTGGAAATGAAGAGAATGACGAGACTAGACCTTACCACTTTGATATCATGATCAAATCGAGAGAGAAATCAAGAAGATGGGAAATATCTGTGTTGTTACATGTCAAATGAAGAAGATGTAATATTCATACATACCACCTTAACTGTAAGTGTTTAACCAATGATAGACTAACAAGTGTCTAGTTAGTTATAAGTTAATCTCGTAACAATAAATGCCTTGAAGACTCTCATTTAATGTACTGATGGATGATAAATTCATTTCTAATCTCATGTACTATCACAAAGAAACTTCATTACCATCATCAGATCAAATGATTGAAGACTTGACCAATTGATGTTAAATGCCTTTTTTCTTGAGTTGTCCTCTTGTTGACCTCTTGACTATTTCGTCGAGGTCTTCCCTTGTCATCTTTGGATTTTGCGGGTGCGAAATCTTCTTGTTGAACTCTTAACCATTTGGTCAAGGTCTTCTCTTGACTTTCTTGGATTTTGCTGGTGCGAAATCCTCTTGACCATTTGGTCGAGGTCTTCCCTTGTCTTCCTTGGATTTCGCGCCCAAACTGGTCAACTTGCATGGTCCAAGGACCAACTCTTCTTGTCCCACGCCACCTTCCCACTTGCCTCAACTAGTCCTCTTCTCCCTCGCTGCGTGAAACTGATGCAATCCAATCATCATCATCATCCATTCCAGGACCAGCCGCGACCACTACTGCCTCCTCCTCCTTGCTTCTCTCCTTCTAGCAACCACTAATAAGTTGAGCACGAGAAAGGAACAAGCTTTTTTAGACAGAGTGGAAGAGATAGAACAGGAAATGAGTCAGTGTGTGTCCAATTGGGAGTTACAAGACCTACCCAACTCCTCTCATGGATTGCCCATCAACCCCTCCTCCTCTGCTGTCACCGTCGCCGCCGCCATTGGGTCGAGGTAATTCGACCACTTTCGTTTAGAATTTGTTTTAGCCTACTATGGTTTTGGAACCGTACGTAACAGCTGTACAAGGTCCGTTTGTGCAGATCGGATTACGAAGTGGCCGAGCTGACGTGGGTGAACGGTCGCCCGTCCATGCACGGGCTCGGCCAGCTCCGTACTGGCAAGCCGGAGCCGGAGTACCCGTCCCCGGCTTCCTGGGACAAGGTGCTCGCCGGCGGAGGTACGTTGGAGTCAGTGGTCGACCAGCCCACGGGGGCGATTCTCTTTCCTCAATCCCCGACCACACCCGTCGACTGCGACCTTGTCCCGTGGATCCCTCCCAACACGAGACGTGGATTTCCGTCCGGTGGGACGGCGTCGGTGTCGGCCGCGGTGCTCTTGGACGCTGTCATGCCATGCTCCAAACGGCGAGTGCTCGTCGACGACCACTCGACCTGCTTTCCGGAGCCACCGGTCGGAGGCGCCGTGGGTGCTGGGTTGGGGAGGAAGAGGGGGAGGGATGGGAATTGTAGAGTCAGCGGCGACGCGGCCTCGATGGCACTGCCGTTTGACACATGTCATATCAATGGCGGCGGTGGCGACGTAGGTTTCACAACATCCACATCTCCACTTGATGGTTCGCCGGATACCCAGAACACGAGCTGCAGGAGGGCGGACACCACCGTGGACGAGCACGACTGGGCTAGTCAGAGCCGACGTTCACTGGTAATCATACAAAAATCATTAGATGCTGCGGTAGCACCATGTCTTTGTGAACAATAAATAGTTCATGAACGAAGCAACATCATATCGTCTACAAATTGTTGTTCCGTAATGATATGGCATTAGAGTAACATCACTAAGTATTAACTTCTTTTTATTGATATACAATCCGTTATTTGATGGATAGATCTTTTTTTATTGGTGTAGTTCATGACTGTTTTTTTTTTAATGCAAGGATAATTATAGTTCATGACCATTTGATGTGGGTTTTTTTTTCACCTTCAATTTTCTAGGGAAACGAAGGGTGTCTGGGGGATGAGAAGAGGAAAACTGGAGAAGTAGTAAGATCTTCCATTCCTACCAAACGAAGCAGAGTGGCTGCCGTCCATAACCAGTCAGAAAGGGTAGGTGATCCAGCTCTTCTGTATGGATTGGATTTTCAAATTATTTTTGTGTTTCAATTTATTATCATTTTTGTTTTTTTGAAATGGTATCAGGGTTGGTGGGAATTATGGAACGTACTGATAAACTCAATTAAACTGAAATGGTTCAATTGATAGAAATTAATACGACTTCAATAAAATAGCTAAAATAATATTGGTACATCACCTTAGTCTTCTAAATAGCAACTAGTAAGATGTTTGGCTTCATGACTAAGTTCCTTAATAAGAAGAATTTGAGGAAAGAAGACTCTTGAGAGCATCTGGTCCACATAATTATTAATGCATTGTTCAAGAATTAGAGACATGGAATAATTAATTATAGACGAATATTGAGATCCACACAACAGTCAACGATCAGATGTGGACCAGAAATAGCATGCGATTGTGACTAAATTTCTGTTGTCTTAAAATTTCTAATAGGTAGACTCTAGTTTCAATTTATAATTAGTACAAGTTGGAAAATATCAAAGGAAATTGTTAAGTAGAAATCCAAACTAGTTGGGTTGAAGTAAATGATATGCATGGCCAGCTCTTTGAAGCAAAACTCCTGTCACCATACTAATACAAAACCCAAAGGTGGAAAGTGACTTGCATGGAAAAATCAAGTCCTTGTTGTGGTTGTAGCTTCATTCCACTGGACAAAATCCTTTCTGGAAAGAAAAAAGTCAGTTAACGTTTACAATTTGGAGACGTAATTGCAAACGTCGACGTATTACCTTCAAAAATGCTTTTTTTGGAGACGTATTGACAATATTTTCTTCCGTACAAGGTAAAAATTAAAAGGATGGGAAAATAATTTTTAATAACTGGAGATAGAGATTACTTATGGGTTTTTCTGCAATTGACAGTTTAATAAATTAACAAAAACTGCGCCGTTGCCGGGGATCGAACCCGGGTCACCCGCGTGACAGGCGGGAATACTTACCACTATACTACAACGACTTTGACATTTGGATGAATATTCTTATTAATACAGAAAAGGCGAGACAGAATAAATCAAAAATTGGAGACCCTGCAGAAGCTGGTACCAAATTCCAGCAAGGTAACGAAATTCCAGCTCCCATTCACACGTTACCTCACGGTATAACTAGTTCTTTTCCAACGAATCCTTTCAGAGGGACAAGGCGTCGATGCTCGACGAAGTGATCGACTACATAAAGCAACTCCAGGCTCAAGTCCAGACGATGAAGAGGATGAGCACCCTCCCCCACATGACAATGCCCATGCCAATGCAAGTGCAGCTTCAGATGGCAATGATGGCCCAGATGGCTCGAATGGCGCGAATGGGAATATTGGAGACGGCGGTCGGGGTCGACATGGTCCCCCTCGCTCGTCCCCCAACTCAATCAACTGGTTCGCTGGCACAACCCATGACCCAACAATCCTCCACCTCCTTCCCTTTCGTTGGTCCCTCTCGGGACACCGGTAGGGACCCGGTGCAACCTCTGACCGTGCCAACCGTGCTATCCACCATCAGCCCGTTCTCCGCCTTTCGGACTTGCCAAGCTCAGGTTACACCACTATACGTTATACGTACCTATTGATCAGACCAATGTGGAATTTACCACAATATGAATTATTTAGTGTTAAATGTTTTTGTCTTTTTTGTTTTTTTTGTTTTTCTTGTTCTTGCAGCTCATGCCTACGAACATGGACACGTTCAACAGGATGCCTGAATGGTAAGAGCAGGCAATGGCCATATGTACCATGCAAGGAATAACAACATCGAACATATGCAACTTTACATTAGTGTGTTCTAATATAAGCTACATGCCACTACATTCCATTCCTATTGCTACGTGTGAATTAAATGTTTTTTTTTTATATCGGTATGCATATATTTTCTTCTTGTGTTTCGTGAGATTTGAACCTGAAAGGGAGGTGGAAGTTCCATAGTTGGTTGTGTGAATTAAATGTGTAATTGTGTATTCTGCATGGTTGGTTTGGTTTTGCAGCACGAATGACAGATTTGTAGTTTGTCCTTTCTGAGTATATCATACAAGTAAAAACCCTATGCGAAATCGAAAATATAAAAAGATATACATACGTGATATTAAAAAAATTATATGATTTGAAAAATAAGGGTGCACACGATTTAATTCGATTTTGACAAGACATATGAACCATAAATCGAAACGTACTTATTAGTTTTGGTTATATTGAAATAGAACCAAATGGAATTGTGTATGTACTTAAAATCGAATCAAACAGAATCGTCCAAAAGTTTGTTAATTCGATTCTCAATTTTCAACCTAAATATTCATAAAAATATGATTTAACAATATAATTTTTTTTGATAATTAGTATTTAGTAGTACATAACTAGACAAAAGAAAAATGATTGAAGTTTGAATTCAAATAAAGCTAGTCTATTATAACATAAAATTACATGACATAACCAAAAGAAATGTTAAGTTGAATCAACCCATATTTTTTTTATATTGTTCATGTCAAATATAACATAAACACAAATATAGAAGGTTTAATCCTATCACAGAAGGCTTAAATTACCATGTGTATAGATTGGTTCTCGGTTTAGTTCGATTCGATTAACTGTATTCAGAATCAAGAATCGAACCACTAAGAACAGTTTCAAATTTTGTGAACCAAACCAAACCATTAAATATATTTAAATCGAATCAAATCATAAAAAATGGTTCGATTAATTGATTTTGATCAAACCGTGTGTACCCGTAATGGGAAGAGCATTTATCTAAATTTAAATAATAAAATAAAATAAACTAAAAAAGGGAAAAGAAAAAGAAAAGGAGATTCTACTCCCTCACTGCTTTTAATTTATTTTTTATTTCACTCTTCTAAACAAATAGTATATAGTAAATAATTAAATTTATGAAGCCAAAAAGGAGGGAAATTTTAAATTTAAGAAATTATATGAATAGGAAACCAAAAAGTTAGTTATTCATTTACATTAACAAAAGGAATATATAATTACAAATAAAATAAATAGACCCAACATAATGAAATTAAAATTAAATGATTCCACATAAATAGAATGAATCTATATAATGAGATTGAAATTTAAATGATTGTTGGAATGAGTGAGTCCTACGTAATGGAATTAAAGAATAGAATAAATTCAAAAAAGATGAAAAAGGAAAAAAAGAGAGAGAAGAAAAGCCTACTTTCTTATTGTTTTTAGTAGATATCTTTCTTTCTCTCTCTTAAACAAATACTATACATACAGCAGATGTGCATGCTTGAGAGCTTCCAGTGTGCCCTTCTATGTACATAGGAATTGGAATTTTGAAAAATTCATGTATGAAGTAATATGAATCGAATAAGATTCATCATCAAATCGGTGTTACTTGTGAATCTTTAGATCTTAATTTCATCAAATTCATGATGTGGTAGGCTTCCATGTTTTTGAATCGGTTGTTTATCTTTATCCACGTCAACTCGATCACAACTAGTGCCTTTTGTTTTCTGGGTGCATGCTTTGTTTGGTGCACTTGATCGATCTTTCTGAAATCTGATTTCCTCCTGAATGTTTTATTTAACATTCTGGTGGGAAGAGGAAGGATGAGGAATCGTCGGAGACGAATAACGATACCATGAGATTTTTGCAACTCTTACAATGATGAACTGGGCATCTCTCGAATAAAGATCTGCAATGTTTTAATTGGTTGTTTATATTATGATAGAGGTACAGTGCCGTTCAAACGTATATCTAAGAGAGAAACCGCTCATTAGCCTCAGATTTGAATCAGATTATAGCCTCCTTTTTCTAATAATAAAGTAACCTTGATTGTTTTTGATATCGGTATGTATATATTTACTTTTTACGGTCCGTAAGATTCGAATTTGAGAAAAAGATGGAAGTTCCACACCTCTTGACGGACTACACCATCGTAATTAGTTAAGTAACATTGTTTGTTAAAAGGAAGCTTATCATTTGATAGACGTAGACATCATTGCCTCAGATTCCATCATTTACCAGTCGGTTTATACACGACAAGGTAGCATGCGATTGTTTGTGGAAGAAATATACGACAAAATGGTTGAGGAGGACAACTTATCCATTCTCTCTCTCTCTCTCTCTCACTCCAACTCTTCACAGTCACATGCATGGAAGCCAAGATTATTATCAAAAGGAAAACAAACGTGAAAGCTAAAATCTCTCGATGGAGACTCGAGACGGTACAAACGTTTGGATTAGATGTCCTGCGTTCAACGATGCTGTCTGCATGTCCTATCCATGTCTACATCTAATCTGCTTCTTCGATAATAATTGTGTGATCATTAGGTCAGTGAGTGAATGGCAGGTTGCAGTCCACTTGGGTTTCGGTGGAGCAGTCTATTCGCCATCATCTTCATTAATTAGATGATACAAGCGTGATGTGGTCACAATTTAGGTTTTAATTGACCCCGTAAGATGAGGATATTGGATGATAATTACCAACTACCATGGGTAATTATGCGATAATTCTATATATGTACCTAACCCGTAATGATAGTTAGGCATACACATACAGTAAGAATGATAATCATGCGATAATAATTGGTAATTGTATATGAGGATGAACCACATTTAAATGATAAATGGATATAACACTGTGTCTTAATTGCCTCTTCAGTTCTTGGAAAGCACATCATGTCTCAACTATCACACACTATCATTGAAAAATATTGAGTAATACATGTGTAGAAATTGCAAGTGGTGTAACATATAATCTGCACGTGTTCATAAGTGCACTTTCTCATATATATATATATATGAGAATGTGCTAGGCTGCATTTTGAGATTTTATGCTTTAAGATTATCAACTTTCTATGAGGTATGGATCTACGAGGTGAACCATCAACAATGGTAATGTGAAGGTGGGATGGAGAAGGTGCAAATTCCATGAGGACAGAGACATCTGATGTCTTATTGTGAAGCTTGCCGGTGTATTACATACTGATCATTAGCAGTCTTCTATTGGGACTCATTATAGTTGGGGTCTGATGAAAGAAGAAAAGAAAATTATTTAGGCCAATTCTGGTTATGATAGAAATAAGGAACAAACTGTACTCCTAGGTGTATGCTCCTGCTTCACTTTCTTTTTAGAAAGCCAAAAGGTGACCCAAAATCACTGGAAGATTCACGTCTACCAATGGCTATGGGGTTAGAGCAAGCAAAGCTTGACATTTGTGGAAAAATTGATTGATGAATTCCAACTACGGATGTATAAGAATCGAAACTGTTTAGAGCATTCCATCTGACTTTGAGATTCAGTATTTTTTTACAGATTATCATTCGAGAGGTTAGCCCTAGTTTTGTTTCTCATGTAATCAACCTATTTGAAAATGCCAATATTAAAAGGCTTTTTATTGACTCGAAGATGTGATGAATTATGCAAACATAATGACAAGTCATAACAAACATTAATGACACGCATGCCAATTGGTCTTGAGATGGATACACTTATTTAAATTTTAATATGTTCAAAGTTTCTAATCACCACTCCATGACAAAATTTGACGACATAATAATTTACAGCCAAAAGTTTCTAATTTACTTTTCACGATATAAATTAGGATCCTTATTAAATGTTGGTTGTTCTTATTATTCTCTCCTTATTGCAGGAATTAAGGAAATGTTTTCCCATTTTTAATACATTTACAAAAATCTTGGTACATGGTGGAGAAAATACTTTATTCTGGGAGAATAAATGAGTTGATAATACTTGTTTAAAACATAATTTGCCAGAGCTGTATTTGATATCTCATATGAAGAAAGAAACTATTCAAAAAAAATTTAGACAGTTTCGTTCTGATTATAATGTCCTATTTAATATCCCTTCTAGTTCCAATTGTGATTTTGGTCTTTTACAATCTCAACTAAATATCTTTACAGATATTCTTCAGAATCTGAATCTCAATAATGATTCCGATGTTATAAGTTGGATGTTATCCTCAAATAATGGTTTTCAATTAAAAGCTATTATTCTATGCTAACTGATGGTGGGGCTCATTTTCCTCTTGTAAATGGTATTTGGAAATGTTGGGCCCCCTTAAAAATTAAGGTTTTTGGATGGTTAATTATTCATGATAAAATCCTTTCAAGGGCTAATTTACAAAAAAAAAAAGGTTGGTTGGATCCTTTTCTGGAATAACCACTCTGGGTTATCTATCACCTCTTTGGCGGATGTTTTTTCTCTGTTTACTCATGGTAAACATAATTCTTGTAATAAAGGAGGGAACATGATCATTTTGCCTATTTTTTGGAGCATTTGGCTATTGGAAAGAAACAATATGATATTCAGGAAATTATTTAGGCTAGTTAATTGCATCCTGTCTAATATCATATCACTAATTAGACTTTGGACAGAGAATTTGGGTGCGCAGGTCAAGTGGCTGTGGACTTTTCAAAGTCTATTGATCTTATGCAACATTATTGGGACTAGCATTAGGCGACAAATGCTGCTGAGATCATTGCTTCATCAATCGATTTATTTATGATTGGAACCTCCCTACATGTCTCCACTGATCCTGGAC
>JAMKQA010252744.1:0-10731 GCA_024699735.1 Posidonia australis
GGCTCGAGGAGGATGTCTGGATCGTGGAGAAGGTGCTGGCCTTCTAGGGTGGACTGGGTGCTCACTGTTGGGGCTCGATTGCGCTTGGAGAAGCTGGTGGCTTGGTCTGTCAGCAGCGAGTCAGGGACGCTAAAGGGATTCTACGGGGGCCTACTGGACTGAAATAGAAGGGAAAAGGGGTGTACTTGGCTGGTGAGGTTGTCTTCCACAGCATTGCTCGACGGCAGCGCTCCTTTGGTGGCTACTTTGGTTACGGAAAGGCTCGAGGAGGATGTCTGGATCGTGGAGAAGGTGCTGGCCTTCTAGGGTGGACTGGGTGCTCACTGTTGGGGCTCGATTGCGCTTGGAGAAGCTGGTCTTCTAGTCTCTTTTGAACTCCGACAGACTCCCCACGTTGTCGATCTCCTCCCGTGAGGGCTAAGCACTGTTGGATTGGGGGCACGACAGAGGAGGAAAGCCCAGAGATCGCGTGGGAGGAGGATGCACGCTGGGGATCTCGGCATTGACCGCCAGAATTGTCGCCGAAGATTGCAGGGGTCGCCGGTAGTGAAAGCTCACCGGAATTATTTTTGACTTTATAAAGTTTGTGGTTTAAGAATGTATTGGGCTTATTGGGCTGCGAATTGGGCTTAGGGTTTTTTAGGTTTTCTGGTTTTTGTTTTAGGGTTTTGTTTTTAAGGTTTTTAAATGGATTTTAGGTTTTAAGTTTAGGCTTTTATTTATGTTTTATGATTTTAATTAAATTTCTGATTAAGGTTTAATTAATTGGTTTAAATTAGGGTTTTAATTGATTTAGGGTTTTTTGAGGTTTTAATTATTTTAATTTCTAGGGTTTTGGATTTTAATCAGGATTTTGAGTTTAATTAGGGATTTTGTGTTTTAATTAGGGTTTTTTGGTTTAATTAGGGTTTTGGATTTTAATTTTGTGTTTTTGGTTTAATTAATTAGGATTTTTGGTTTAATTAGTTAGGATTTTAATTTAGGGTTTTTGGTGTAGTTAATTAGGTTTTTGGTGTAATTAGGGTTTTTTTGATTTAATTAAGGTTTTTGGTGTAGTTAATTAGGGTTTTTGGTTTAATTTTGGTTTTTGTGTTTTAATTAGGGTTTTGGTGTTTTGATTAGGGTTTTCACTTTATTACTTGGATTTTAAATGGATTTAAGTGGATTTTACTTGATTTTGACTTTGATTAGGGTTTTTATTTGATTGATTTAAATTTTAAGTGGATTTTATTTAATTCTGACTAGAATTAGGATTTTCATTTGATTAATTTGGATTTTAAATGGATAATATTTAATTTTGTCTTAAATTAGGGTTTTTGTTTGATTAATTGGACTTTAAGTGGATTTTATTTAATTTTGATTTGAATTAGGGTTTTCACTTGATTAATTTTGGGTTTTGAATGTGTTTTGTTTGGTTTTAATTTTGATTAGGTCGTAGTGGACTGGTGTGGGCCTGAATGGGCTTGTGTGGGCTTAAGTGGGCTAGGATTTTGGTGGTCGCAACTAGAGCATCTTTCCAGAAGAGCCTACTGCCAAGTAACTTTAAAATCGGGGTGTTTACAGAATCTATTGACCAATAACGACCAAGTCAACGATTTAAAATTGTCTTCGTAATAGAAAGATTTTAAAAAAGAAATTTCAAATCCAATTTAAACTCAAAATGTTAAGTAATTCAAATTTGAAAATTTAAATCTCCCACAATTATGAAAATATTAGTTAAAATCAAGGATATATTAGATTTAAAATAAATTGGCAAGCATCCAGATATTTTGGATTTTATCTTTATTTTTAAGCATTATCTTGAATTAAATATAGTTATAATATTAAAATGTGATAACTTATCAAAAAAATCTCTTTTTTGGTAAAATAAAGATATGTAATCTTAATTATCATGTTATCCAAATTTCATTAATTTTATGGAATTAATTAATATTTGTAATGATTTATATGATATGCATATATATTTAAGTGTTAGAAAATCATAGAAATTATAATAATTATGGGAAAAATCATGATAGCATTTATAAATATCCCATATGTAATAACAAATTATGTGGAGAGAAATACCCAAGATGTCTGTCACCTGTGCTCGAGGTGCTAGGACATCTTGTCGCCTATATCTGCGACGACAAGTTATGTTGTCCTCTGAAGTTGTGACGTCGAGACACATCACCTGTCATGCTAGCAACATCTTGGTCTTTTACAGTTTACCTTCTGTCTTTTATCTTAGTTCACAGAGATCTATTAAAAGCTCAGAAATACTTCAGAAATTTTATGAAATAATAAAAATATCTTTCTTTAAGATCAAATTACTCAAATCTGCCACTAATTTGAGTAAGACAAGAGTGTCAACTTTGCCATAGCTGATAACTCACACTAAAAATGTTCAAGGGTGTAACACCCCGAACCTGAGCACACTACCTAAATAGAATCACAACCAATTATAATAATTAAACAATTAAAATAACCAAGAAGGGTCAAACAACTATCCAAGAACAGCGTGTGGCTAGTGGCTCTGGAAACTTGAGCACCGGAAATCGAACTGCACTTCGATAGTTGTCCACTTGAAAAGCCAAAAACACAAACAACCAAACACGCGTGAGTGATATCTAAGTCATCTAGTATGCGACTATGTGAAAACCACGGCAAAACCACCAAAATCTCGAGCAAACTATTTATCTCAGCTAGACAAAACCAAAACCAGGTTCATTGGTAATTACTCAAAACCGATTCACAAAAACTTGGAATCTCATTTCAAAAGCCAGAAATCCTTGGGAATTCCTTTACCAAGACCATGTCTTTCTCAAACATTTTCTCGTTTATAAATCAATGTATTTTAAATCATTAAAGTATCTTGAGAAACAACATTCTCAACCAGACCTAGCCCAAAGCAGTAAAGCCACACATGGCCCAAAACAGTAAATCTACACTTGGATGGCAATTGGCTCAAAATCATAACTCATTTTGGCTAGAAGCTGGCTAAAACCATAAGCCAAATACAAACCATTTCTAGCCCAAAACCACAACACACATATCAATCATAATCACTAGTGTCACCTTGATTAGAGGTGATCAGGCCACAAGCAGAAGGCATGGAACTAACCTCATTTATTGTTACAAGCATACAACTCATGGGGAAATCAAGAAATGGATTGAACAGAGCATGTAGGCAACTTGCACTGCTGTGGTATCCTTCCACTAGCTTCTCCTCCTCTTTACCAGTTTGCTCTCCCCAATGCCATCTCTTCCAGCCCTCTTAAACCTCATCCTCTATTGCCCCCACCATGAATCCCACTGACGCTAGCCTGCCATGGCCTAATGGAGGGGACGAGAGGGGCTATGGAGCTCATGAGGGAGGAAGAAGAAGACAAGGGGCAAGGAGGCTCACGTGATGTGTGTGGGGAGGAAGATGAGAGGAAAAGAAATAGAAAGGAGAAGGAGAAAGGAAAAAGTCGGGCACGTAAATTGAAGCAATTGTGCTTGGTTTGACTTGATTCCAAATAGGTCCCACAAGTACAAACAGGTGTATAGAAAGCTAGGAAGCCACCACAAACACCAGAAATATCTGATTATTCATTAAATAAATCATTCAAATAATACAATTAATTTTATGATTTTACATTAATTGGATAATCGGACCTAGATGTTACAAAGGGGCTCGAACTTGCCACTAGCTCTGCCACAGCTAACGACCTTGAATTAAGTAAAATCAAAATGTTTTTAAAGAAAAAATGGAAAATTTGGAAAAGATGCTATATATCCTTAGCCAAGTGATTTGGGATGCCTCAAGAGTTCCTATCCTACATGAACTCTAGGAAATGTGATAATTGGATATCTACATATGTCCCTCTTTAGAATTGTTCTTGGAACAAAATTGACTCTAAGGTAAGAATGATATACTCATTGAGTATTTTCTGAAATAGGGAGTTCACTCTTAAGCAGTCAACCACAAAAGTTCCATAAAGAAAAGACCACCTTTTTGTTTCGGGACATGGTTGCACAACCAAAAAGGTAGGACCTACATGGTTTCGGGAGATTATCACACAACTAGGTGGTGGAAAAGAGGTGAATAGATTCAGTTTCGGGATGTGGTCGCATAGCCGAGTGGTTCGATTAAAATGTCGTTATATTGAAAGCTTAGGCATGGAGAGGTCAAGTCGGTTTCAAAGCTATGTGTCGCAGCTAGTGTCGAGACCATGTCAACCATTTAGAGATGTCACTTCAACAGGGCAGAAACTAAGATGACCATAGGGAATTTACCTTATCATCGGTAAAAAAGAAAAAAGGTAAATAAAAGATAATTTTTGTGGCTTCGTGTTTGAGAACTTGCTTGGATTAGAATGTTTGAAAAGGATAGGTGGGACTTGTTTAGGCTATAAGAGGATCTCACGTTCTAAGGTCTCTAACATTCTTGAAGAACAATGCTCCATCCGAGCTCCACTTCCAATGCATGGAAACTAAATGCATTGATGCATGATTCAAGTACACAAATGCAAATGCAAGCTCAATCATATGATGCAATGAATGGTCCATATGGCAAGTTAGGTTGACGAGGTACTGGTGGTCCCTAACCATATAGATATATGCAAAATGCATGAATGCAATTCGTTGTGATCAAGTGTTTTCTATCTTCGAGTATGACCAGTACTCTTGGGAAAGAATCATTGTTCCAACTCGACTTGGTAGAAAAAGGAGTTCTATTAATAAAAAACTAGGTGATGGAGTGAACCTTTCCTTTGCCAAACCAGGGTTTACCTCTTAGTCAGAGTGATATGTCTGTGTACACGATAGGGACTCCAAAGGTGGGAGTCCATTCTTGGCGAGACTTCGTATAGCACCACGATGGAACTTTGTGTAGTCTCACGGTGGGACTTGATCTACTAACATGTGGTGGGATTTATACCTGCACACCCAACAGTACATGTTAGTAGTCAAACATGTACCTTTCCCTACCTTGGAAGGGTTGGCTAAGTCGCCTAGGAAAGGTACCGTAGTGCTATTTTATGCTCCCCTATATTTAAAACTTGGTGGAGGGAATTAGTCTTGGTCTCAGTTGAGAGGTGAAAAACTGGAACCCAGTGGACTCTGATTGTGAGTCATTCGTGGATGCTCTAAAGATCATTGCAGGGGCAATGTCTTTATGGAGAAAAACACACTCAAGCCATGAAGGCACGCTTGAGTAGGATGTTTAACTCTAAAACCTAGTGAGTCGATTAATGTATCACGAACTAGACTAGTTTCAGTTTCCTTACTTACTAAGTTTTCACTTGTAGGTAAGGTAGATGACTCTACTTATTTGGATCTTTTTTTGTTTTCTTAGGCTTTTTTATTTTTTTAATCTTTTTTTCTTTTATTTTGAATTTTCTAATTTTTTTGATGTTTTCCAGATTTTCTTTTTTTTTGGTTTTTTTTTTGATGATGATGACAGTAGTTACAACCCTCCCTTTCATGCATTTAGCATTATAGCCTTGTATTATCCAAGGTAAAGAGTTTTCCCTTCTACCATGCTTCGACCCTTTGAGGATTTAGGCCTTCGTACTGACCTTAGTTGATTATTGTCTCCTTTATTTACTCAATCCTTGAGCTTCTAAGGTTTCGAGTCCTTTGCCTATATGTGTGGAAGAGTGTGGGAGACTTAAGGTTCAACTGGCTCTTGGTGTTGGCTTATAGATCTAGTGCCGTTTGCTAGTGATTATCCCTAATGTGTCTGTTTACCCAGGGGTTTGGCTTTTCGTTTGGCTTTTTCTTTTTTTGTTTCTTTCTTTTCTTTTCTTTCTTTTCTTTTGGAGTTCTTCTCTCTTGTTGTTTTTCTATAGATGCCTGCCCATCACTGCCTTCTCGGACTTATGCTATGACAACACACCTACTTGCCAACTTTCTTACCCCATTTTGAGTACCCACCCATCATTGCATTCTCGGACTTATGCTATAATGGTGCACTCAACTTTTCCTGCACTCCCCTATTTTCGATGCTTTCTAAGTTATTTATTTTAGTGCACTCAACCATCACTGCCTTCTCAGACTTACACTAAGATGCCACGTAGTACATGGCGAGTGGCTTTTATGATATGCCTAGGCTCCGATCCTGCTTTACTCTTGTGTCCCTGTGCAAAGTGTAGGTGCAGATAGGACAAGGTTTGAGTTACCATAGTTGCTTAGCTTCTTTTCTATGTAAGAGACAACTCTTTTAGTTGGTATTAGGTCTTGGGTTCTCTTTAGCTTTCAGCATGTTGATCAAGGGCGTAATACATGTAACCCCCATGGATTTGAAGGTGTCTTTAGGTCACCTACCCAACGGGTGGACCTTTCCTGGGTGCTACATGCTCTTCTTGGAAAACCCTAGATAATATTTTGGCAGCCTTGCTTAATGTCCTAAGTGGTCATATGTCACCCTCACTCATCAATCATTATTGTTTTCTTTATTGCTATTATTAAATCTAACAAAACATTCAAAGAAAGAACAAATGACAAAAGGGGAAAAAAATAATGTTTTATTTACAAGTTTTTGAGAATAAAGTGACCCTTCCCCTTATTGGGCTCCGTCGAGTCTCTTATTTCCCTCCCTAGATGGAGGTATATACCTGTGGGGCGGTTGAAGGAACCTGCCCCTAGTGTTGAGGGCTTAGTCGTTGGTGGCACATCTGCTCGTTTTTCTTTTGGTTTGTGCCCAGTCCTAGCATTGTGAGGGTCCTGGTCGGATTCAACTTGGTTTGGTTCTTCTTACATGCCCCTGTTGGCTTGGTTTCTCTAAGTGTGTGTGTCCTTGCTAAAGCTTGTCGAAACGTCACTGATCATTGCTCGATGCAGGTCTATGTATTCCTTTATAATCCTTCCCATAGGATCCAAAGGCTTGGGTGGTAGCTCTTCTCTAGCACGAGCTCATTGAGGGAACTGGCATAATAAGTTGATCACCACCTCAATGTTGTACCAGTCTTGATTTACGTACTCATGATACATAGGAAACAAGTCTTCTAGCTCATTTACTTGGGATAGCTCTTCTTGTGCTAGAGAAGGTGTCGCCGTGTCCTTGTTTGCTATTTCTTGAGTCCGTGGACTACCCCCAATGTTGTTGGCTGGAGTGCCCAAGCCATCTTCCCTTTTTGACCGTGGTTCTATGCCTGGTCCCTCTTCAGCGGGTGGCTTAGATTCTGCTTGTATGCACTCAATGTCTACCAGCTCTGGGATCGTTGGCTCATCCTCCTTGACCTCCATGTGGGTTATTGAGTGATTGGGCATGGGGTCTTGATGAATCTGCATCTCATGTTGCTTTTTCTAACTTGCCCTCAGTCTCTTTTAATTCTCTCCATATGATTTCTACTCGGTCATTTAACTCATATATCTTGTCTTTTTTCGTGAAACACTCCTCGAAGGTATGCCCATTCTTCTGGTAGTACGAGCAGTACTTTAATAGGTCTACTTTGGGAGCATTCAGGGTTGGTGTTAGAGGTTGTAAATCTTCACTTTCCACTTGTATTCCAAAAACATCACTGTAGAGACCCTACTTTGGCTGCCACTTGTCGATGGATATCTTTAAAGGAGCGCATCGATGGCAACAAGGCTTTCCCCAGTCCAAAACCCATCATACACTTCAAAACCGGCCTAAAACCTTAAATCCAGTCCTTTCCATACATCAAGAGCTTAAACCCACCTAGAACTCCAAGCCCAATCTTGTATGATGGTCCGATGCTCAAAAACAAGATAAGAATGCAGCCAGAGGACTCTAACCTAGTCCTTGTGCACAAACCTGGTGCACCTAGATGGCACACATTAATCGTGCATCAAGGTGGCGTGGTAGAGTGGCGCAAGTTGAAGGCGCGGTTACCTCAAGGACAGAGCTCAAACTGACAGAAGGGTCATTTGGTCTTTTAACTCAATGGATCACTCAATTTCCTCATGCCATTGGCTAAGACGGATCTGAGCATGTATCCTTGAGTTTCTTGGGCCATCGTGCCCTTATTTTTATACCTTATTGCTAATTAAGTCCCTTGGAAATCCATCTTTACCATCCAATCCAAAATGGTTATGAATCCATGGTGGAAATTTAAACCCAACACCTATATAAAGGCCTCTTGAGACAAAGAAGGGGGAGGTCATCATTTTCCATAGCTCCTCACATGCTTGCCAGCGCTCCAGCTCCACACTAGGTAGCTCTAACGATCGACTGCTCAACAACACTATTCTTTGGTGAGTACCCGCCATTCAGAGTTGTTGCAAGCCTGACATGGAGGACGTTCTAGCCTTTCAATCCTCCAACTCCTTCCATAGTGCTTGAGCTCATGTCACAATCAACTAGTTCACTACCAGCCAGTCCATGGTCTCGTCGGCTCTAAGACAGTTTCAGTGTTTTTGAGTGGAGGCCTTGGAGCTCAACAGGTAAGTGTTTCACTCCCATGACTTAATTTCCAAGGTGTGTCTTATTAGTGTGTACCTATCTTGCATCGATCGGACTTGGTGTATGTGTTTTGTGCCTTCATTTTCTCCATCTCTGGTGATCATTGAATTTTCGTTCATCGTTGCACTACATGTGCTTGCATCATGTCCGAAGCCTTGGATGAGGTTTGTGACCCTTGATTCCAAGCGATCCATGTCTATAACGACTCCCAAGTTGCTACCACAAAACTTAGCTACAAATTTCATTTAATTATTTGTTTTATCTTTATTATTAACCAACAATTACACTAATGATGTAGCTAAGGCTAAGTACTCTCAACTGGAAATAAAACTAATAAACAACAGAAATAAACTAAACTAACACTCACTTGGATCCCCGATGTGTGGTAGCGTGACTCCTCCTATATGCACTAGCAGCCAATAGCTACTATCCTGCACCTGCCAAAACACACAAAACAAAGCACACGTGAGTGACTACTTGACGGTCACCCAGCACGCACCCCACCTACAACTCAGCAACTTATGCCTAGGGCAACCAAGTACAGGCATCACACATGGATGCGACAAACCAAAAGCGCAATCTACGGACACCCAACACACAAGCACTAGC
Organism: Posidonia australis; assembly: GCA_024699735.1. Lineage (NCBI taxonomy): Eukaryota > Viridiplantae > Streptophyta > Magnoliopsida > Alismatales > Posidoniaceae > Posidonia > Posidonia australis. Next base: position 9,002 of record JAMKQA010252744.1, read on the forward strand.
ATCCCTCTCGGATGTCGCAACACCAAACCAGGCAGTCTACCACTGTCCAGTAGGCCACAAAATCACAAAGCCATGCCTTTAAAACCATTCTTTTCTTTTCCTTTGCAAAACCATTTGCCTGCACTTTTAAAAGTTTTATGCATGCCCGAGAAAGCTACTATTGCCATCTCAAGCCCAAAACAACACTAGAAGCGCAACTACAGAGACTCTGCTCTGCACAACATGGTCCCCTCTGGACCCAAGCACAGATTAAACCACGGAGCCTCCACTCCCAAAACAACGGAGCCACTGCTCCCAAAACAATGGAGTCACCGCTCCCAAAGCACTACGCCTCAACAGGCGCTATAGCCACAGCCTCCTCTAGGCCCAGAGCTTGATTTCTTAAACCAGGACTCCACACAAACACAAGCACAAATAGTGTGTCGAACTCCCGACGCCAAGCAAACAACATTGGCCACAAGTAGTCCACTGAGGAGCGACCACAGTGTTTGCACTACCACGGTGAAGTCACCCTGTGTAGGAGCGATCACAGTCTTGCGTTTCTCCCACCTGGAGAACGCTCAACAAAGTCAACCCCTCCTTGGAAAGGAAGTCCTGTCTCTCAAGATGCTACCAGCTACAGGGCGCGCATCTCACCTGCACTAGCCACCACACGGTGCTCAGGAAGGAGTCTCATACCTCCACACCTGACAACACCCGAGCCTCAGTGCTCACAGCGACAACAAGAGTATCATTCCTCCTTGTCATGCCATGAAACACTTTAACCCGTGGACCTCAACCTTGACCCCGAGAACGACAATCAAGGAGTGTCATACCTCCAAGACCCAACGAATACTCACCTCAGTTTGTTGGTCCCCAACGTAAACAGAAAGCATCGAAAACTATTTTTAAAACCATTTCGAAATCCATACTTTTCTCTTTCCAAAACTCTCTTTCGGAAAACCTTTTCAAAATCATTAAATGTTCTTTAATACTCAAGCAACATTGTGCCCAACAGAGGCACAAAAACCAAAGGCCAAGAAACCACAAAATAGCCTCAACAACTCTCCTATCAGGCTAGACAAAAGTACCTTAGGAGTGTCTGGGTTCACGAGCACTACGCTCAACCCACGACCACAACTCAAGAAAACACCAACAACAAAGCAAACACAACCAATACTCCATGCTCTGGTGTCAAGTGTAAGATACCTACTGTCTCGTGCTCCTCGGGAGGACAACCAGATCGGCTCAAACACCTAGGAAAGTGCCACTGAATACTCCATTCAGTGCACCGCACACAAAACCACACAAACCCTAGACCTAGGGACACTTTCATTATCCCTAAAGACTAGTCTAAACCATTTGGGGAAAGAACCTATTAATTCTAAATCATTTCATCTTTTATTCTACCCATAACTCTGGTGGAATCTTGTTAATTCATTTTAGGCAAACCTTAGACCATTCTAATGATTATCCTAATCATTTATGCCATTATATTTATCTCCCTAAGATTAATATATATATATACATACATATATATATATATAGGGAACAGATCAGTTAAGGACATGTCCTTAAAAACACTAAAAAAGCCACTAATCTCAACCACACATCCTAATCTATTAACACAGTAATGCAAATGAAAACTGAAATGGTGGTAACCATAAGCAGCCCGCCAAAACACCCAAAAAACCCGCACTTTTTTTTTTTTTGTTAACCCCTCCCAACTCCCACCGACCAAAACCCTCACT
>JAMKQA010252745.1:0-12650 GCA_024699735.1 Posidonia australis
GATTAATATGCCTTAGATAAATGATTTTTATATTCAGTACTTGAGTATATCAGATTTTCTTAAGTGATTATTTTATCAAATAATCAATAGTCATTTGTTATCATCAAAATGTATTAAGGATTTTTCCAACATGAATGAGTGAAACGGACGTCCATTTCACCCTTCATTTGAAATGGTCTTCAATGACCATTACTCACAGGAGTTAGCAATATGTAAGTTGAATTTAATGGTTTGAACATAAAAAGAATTGTTTGGCTTACTATGTTCATTGCTTTACTCGTCAACTTTAACTTACATTTGTAGTTTTTACAAAGATACATCTTTTGGTTGATTCATTTTTTGCTTCTGTCAGACGATTGTGTAATGTTATTGGGAATTCACGCAAATGAAGAGACATGCTTTGATAAAGCTAAGTTGAAAAGCTCTTTGAAGAAATTGAAAGTGGTGATATTATGCTACAACGTGGTTTGAATCAAGAAATAACATTGAAGCAAGTAGGTGACATACGTTGAAGTTCTCATTTTAGTACTTTGATGAGTTTAATTGCTTTGTTCTCCTTAGTTATTAATGCTCTTGATTATATTGTTGTGAATATCATCAAAGATTCACACAGGTGTGAAGCAAATGATTTGATGTATATCATTACAAGTTATGTGTTTGTGTTCATATTACATTTAATGAAGAATGTCTTAGAATTCTCTTATGAATTATCTCAAGTATTATAAAAAAAGATCTAAATGTTTTGATTGCTGTCTCTTTGGTTAATATGTCAAAGAGACGATTACAAGCAATAAGATATGAGGATTGGGAAAATATGTTAGATGAAGTATCTAAATTTTGTGAGGAATATAATATGACCATATTAAACATAGAAGAGAGGAATGCACCTCAATAGCGAAGAAGACAAAGTGATGAAGAAGTGACAAATCTTTAATTACCATTATCGAGTAGAGACATTTTATGTTATGGTTGATATGCAACTTCAAGAACATAATAATCACTTCAATTAAGTGAATATGGAGTTGCTTTTATGTGTAGCACTAGCTTGTCTTGATCCAAATGATAAATTTTTTGCATTTCAAAAGAGTAAATTGATTCGTCTTGCAGGGTGTTATCTATCTAATTTCTCTTTGATTGAATTAGTACACTTTGATGTACAACTTAGAAATTACATCTTTAATGTATGTGAGGAATAAAGACTTCTCTAAATTAGAGAGAATAAGTGTTGTTGCAGAAAAATTGGTTACTAGATGAAAATATACAATTTTTCCATTAGTGTATTTATTAGTGAAACTAGCACTTATTTTAACTACTACTGTTGTTATAGTAGAAAGAGCCTTTTTTGCAACAAAGATTATCAAGACTCCATTTTGTAATCAAAAGGGAGATGAATTTACAAATGATTGCTTAGTAACCTACATTGAGAGAGATGTGTTTAGGTTTATTATGATTGATAGTATCCTACATTGATATCAAAAAATGTTTTCTCAAAAGGAAATGTTGTAACTTTTTTCATTTACTAAATTTTGAACTTTGGTATTAATATAATTGTTGTGTTATATTTACACTGTATTAATTTGAACTTGATTGGGAAAAAAAATCTTAGTTCTGCCACTATTGAAATTGTTAAGTGATTTAAATATTCAATTGTCCAATTTTGAATAGAAGACATGGTTATTTATGTTGGCAGTGGGACTTTCAGTTCTTGATGTTTATAATATGTTCATAGCAACTTTGCATAATGTACAATAAAGGACCGATTTTTTTTTAGAATATCACAAAAACCCTTGCCAATCAAGCGACGACAAAAGGATTACGGAGTGAACTTTTGGTTGCTTCAACTTAATCCATTTGGAATAGGTAAGGGTAGAGATATTTTCCACCTATGATCTATTAACCCGTGGGTTAATCTGTTTTACTCATAGGTTACTGTGTAGTAGTAGGTATTTACTCTAACCCTTGCTTGTAAGGATAGACCTTTTATCTACCTTAATCCAATTCATTTATATCCTTATCGGTAGTGTTCGACGTTGATATGGACTATGCTTTTGATATAATTCTGCCCAACGACTATTGAGAATCCAAAGAGACTCAGTATCCAACTCAGTATTTCAACTTAAATGCTTTTACAACAAATGCTTGTATTGGTTGTTGTGGAAGATGTCTTAATTTTGACATAACAATTTGAATTAAAAATTTCAACCCAATGTTCTACTTAGATTTTATAATATTTGATGACCATAAATGTTAAACGAGGCTTCACAACTTGAGTGGAGAAGGCACGACGAATCTCCTATGTATCTTCATAATATAATATATATATATGTGTGTGTGTGTGTGTGTGTGTACAAATCTATGAGGAAAGTATACTATAGATTGTTGAGTTAGTTGATGTCAATGTGGCATAGTCTCAACCAAAAGAGAGATAGAGTGTTCCATGGTGGCAAGGAATTAATGGATAATTCATGATGGTGAACTATCAACTTAACTTGGTCCACGATTGTAGCTTGTTGTAGATAAGTGAGTTTTGTGTACATAAACAATGTTATTCAAAGTAATTTAATTTATTTTGCAGAAACCTACGGTTTACAGGTAATTACAACATCAAAAGGAAGAATTAGGTATAACAAACAAAAATACAACTAGTTAGAGTCAGAATAGGATTCAAAATGTTTATTATACATACTCAATTCCTCAGACCACATTTTTAACTTCAAATCCGAGACATGAACAATGTCACCGATAAGTGGTTTGGCAAAGATCATTAAAAGACTCTGGTATAACGAAACCAATCGGTGTCTCTTGTACATATAACTTGATAACCTTGCATTGCTTGGTGCCTATGCAAGAGAATCAAGAGTGCAGATTTTCTAAGCTTGATCAATATATTATCCTGATGTTGTCTATTATGTAAATGTGTAATTGAATTAGTTTAATTTTTGAAGGATATGTATCCACATGAAGTTTATGAATAAGGCTTAACTTTTTCATATCTTCATCTCTTGTAAACTGTGGTCTTCTTCCTTCTCGTCAGAGAAGCAATGAAAAGGTTCAGAGATTTTAGTAATTCTATGTACATTTTATAACAAAAATTACTTTTTATTTCAATTATCTCTTTCTTTTATCTTTCTTTATCTTTTTATTTTTGTTATTCTTTTTCAACTTTAATAACATTGTAAAGACTCCCTGTGGTTGTATAGGAGGTAGGGATTTTGAATCCCATGAATGTAAAATATATCCATTTAAGCAAACTCCAGAGTTCTAACTTTGGTTCAACAATTAGTGGTAGATAGTATCCACCAACTTAGTTATCTAAAAAAGTAACAAATTTCCTTCTTTAGGGCTAAGATGAAACTATATAGTTAGCATGATTATGTAACTAGTTTTGCGCGCTCTCTCTCTCTCTCTCTCATGTGTTTCATGTCATGAGCATATTTTCTTGACTATAGCATTATATAAACTACTATTAATTGAAAATCTTTGATATAGTAATATTGATTTCATTCTTTTAGTTTATACTTGGAAAAGACTAATTCAAATTGTGTTGTCATAGAATTACAAACTGTTACTCTTACCAAGAACTAGATAGTTTAACATGCATTCCATATAGATTATGCTTATCATGGTAGTTTTCTTGTATACTATTTTAAGGGATTGGAGAGAGAGAGAGAGAGAGAACTAATTTATTATCATGGTTAATTGTATAGTAGTTTCAAGATCCTATGCTTGATTATCATAACTTTTTTTTTAATACAATTCATCTATTAGTTTACCTCTCAACTAATTCCTATTTCATCTTCTTAATCTTTCAACCTTATCATGTGCCACTAGTGGTGCTCTTAGGAGATTAATGATTGGCCTCTATGCTTTTTACAACACTTCACGAAAGTTCTATATTCATTGAACCATTTGAAGCCAATAGGAGCAAATTACTACATGTAATGGAGGAGTTATGAACTCAAAAATCGAGTTCATTAGATTTTTGGATAACTATAGACCTTTCAGTGTCAATTTTCACGATTGGCAGATGAGACTCTATATCTCATTTTGGTTAAGCGATACTCTAAGATTTTTCAATAAATTGTGATATATTTTATTTATAGTTATTTGAAAAACTTATTTTCAAGTTACTTAAATCATAAAACTAAAATGTTCAACAAAATATTGAAATTACTTTAATTTTCAATAATAGGTTGATGAATACTATAAATTTACTGAAAAATACCTATCCTTCTTAAAGTGAGCACTATCTCGTTTAAATAGATAAAGTGGCTTTAGATGTTCACAACACTACTACTACTCTAGTTAGCAAACTAAATGGACTGATTAAGCTTTTCGAGACTTGATGTTGATAACTTTTCGACCTTAAGGTTGCACACAATGTTTTAATAAACAAACATCAAAGAGAGACGAAGAAGTACATGCCACTGCTTTATTACAGCAGATGGAATTTAACTTGCTTTACCTCGTGCATGAGTCTCATTTAGCTTAAATGACATCTGAACTTTTATACGACATTTCATATGCAATCAATTAAGCATGCGAGAACCAAACTCGCAGGAACGCTGTACATTATGCAAAAAGGTCCAAAGGTGGACAATTGAACATTTAAATCACTGAACAATTTCACTATTTCAGTGGGAAAAAATAAAAATAAAAATCCATTCATTGTACCACCTTCCAAAGACCAAAAAAAAAGAAGCCCAATCATTCATTCATATTGAAATTAAATTACATAAATAGGAGTAATCAATCCAACACAACACCGACCGTCATTAATCCCACACAGCACACCTCTGCCCAATAGAATCCAATATAAATAAGTCAGCATGCATGATCTTGCTGTTACACTTTGCCAGCCTTCCTCATCCATACTCCAACACTCCCAACACAAGAACATGGGAGCTCTCAACGTCAATGGACCTCTCTCCCTTGACGATCTCAAGGTCACCATCACCTCCTCCTCGATGCTCTACCCCCCGGCTACTGTGGACGAGGGCAGGAAGAGGTTCTTCTTCCTGTCCAACTTAGACCAGGTCCTCAACTTCAACGTTGAGACCGTCCACTTCTTCCCGGCGAACCCCGACTTCCCACCGCAGGCGAAGGTCGTCGAGAGGCTGCTAGTGCCGTACGAGTTCTTGGCGGGGAGGCTGAGGCTTGATGTCGAAGAGGATAGGTTCGTTATCGATTGCAACGGCGCCGGGGTGGGGTTTGTGGTGGCCACCAGCAAGCTGGCGTTGGAGGAAGTTGGAGACCTTGAGTGCCTGAAGCCCGCGTTCCGGCAGCTGGTGTCGGCCAAGCTCACGGCCACTGGCAATGGGTTGCCGCCGGAGGAAGGGGAGGACCAGCCCCTCTGCCTTATGCAGGTAATTAAGTAGTACTCTAGTGCATCTTATACGTGCACGACCCTTCATTCTTGACTGATCAATTCCCATGTAATCGCGCAGATCACATCGTTCAAATGCGGCGGCTTCGCCATGGGCATGTGCACCAGCCACGCCACCTTCGACGGCCCTGGCTTCCGTGCCTTCCTCGAGAACCTCTCGCCGCCTTCGCCGCCAACAAACCCCTCGCGGCCACCCCATGCAACGACCGCAAGGTCCCCACCCCGGGTGACATTTCCCCTCCCGGAGCTCGTCAAGCTGGACACCACCCCCGGCCCCGACATCGCCCTCCTCGACTCCTCGGCCAGCACCGCAACCCCGCAGTTCAAGCTCTTCCGACTGACCCAGACGCACATCTCCAACCTGAAGGCCAAGGCCACGTCCACCGAAGATGGCGCCGCCCCGACAAGCATCAGCGTGGTCACCGCCCACCTGTGGCGCTGCAAGGCATTGGCCTCGTCGCCGGAGGACCTGGACGAGACGTCGAAGGTTCTCTATGCGGTGGACATCCGGAGGAGGGTGCAGCCGCCGCTCCCAGCGTCGTACAGTGGCAACGCCATGCTGAGCGCGTACGGCTCGGCCACGTACAGGGAGCTCCGGGACGGGCCGTTTCATGCGCTGGTGAAGGCCGTAAAGGACGGGGCGGCGAGGGTCGACGACGAGTACTCCCGGTCGGTGGTGGACTGGGGGCAGGTCAACAAAGGGGTCCCGATGGGCGACGTGTTCATCTCGTCGTGGTGGCGGTTGGGGTTTGCCAACGTGGCGTACCCTTGGGGCAAGCCCAGATACTGTTGTCCGGTGGCGGATCCCAAGAAGGATAATATCTTGCTCTTCCCCAACATTGCTGGAGAAGACAAGGAAGTCAACGCTATCGTGGCTCTTGTTCCCCGTGTTTGGCCATTTCGTTTTGTGCGTGGATTTAGGTAGAAGTTTGTGTTTTGAGTTGTGTAGTGATAAGAGTGATTGGAATATGGTATTGTTCAGGTGTTGTGAAGTTTCGCTACGTATGTGTTTTTTTTATGAAGTACATTATGTATGTAACTGTGATGCATATGATGTATGTGTAGAAGGATGCATGATGTGTTTGTTGAATAATTGGTCTGCCGTAACAACCCTTGTGAGTTGCTTGCATATACACAATTAGACTGGCATCAACAACATGAAAAAGGAACAATATGAAAAAGACATATTCAAGACGTCAAAGGCAATACATAGGGGAGTCTTTTTCCGCAACTATATGATGGCACTACGGATTAGTCGATTACATGTAATACACAATTACACTTGCATCAACAACATGAAGAAAGAATATGCTTTATAAACAGAAAAGCTGGACAAGAGGGCCAAATTGGATTTAGAGGACCGAGGCAAGGTAATAATACTAGACGAAAGAATTTATCCCATAGAAACGAATCAAATTTCAAGTAGAGATGCCAAGATTCCAATCACCATACAATTATCTTTATCAAACTTTGACTTCCTGTGCAGGAGCAGGGGCAGGAGCAGCTGCTGCAGGAGGAAACTTCTGAGCAAGAAGAGGCTGCAGTGCTTTAACAACGATGCTCATGTTTGGCCTGAACTCCGACTCGTATTGCACGCACAGTGCTGCCACAGCCGCCAGCTGCATGAATAAGAATATTCACGTTACCACTAGAAGACCAGTGATCTTGTCTAAATGAAACCGCTAGAAGAGAAAAGAATAATAAATCCTGTAATGTTCAGAACATCCAATCACATTATTAAGACGTCAAGCACCACAGCTGGTCTATCTTCATGACATTTAAGTGGTTAGGTTGGAGGACTTGGGTGGGAGTCAATAGATGTGGGCGTTTTAATGGTTGACAGTTCGCTACTATTGAATACAGTGAACATTGTCAAACTAAATTTCATCAGACTTCTGAGTAATAAAGCCATTAGTATGAAATTACATCTTAGCATTCTCATTGTTGCTTTAAGCAGTGACTAAAGAGTTTTTAGCAAATTCGTTCATTTTAATATCACAGCAAGCTATGTACAATTAGATGCAATAACTGATTTCTATGACTTGTATGCAAACTTCTTCAAACTAGAGTTCCTAAACTTTACTCACTAAAACCATACTTCTCGTAAACCAATTATGCCTTAAGCAATAGCTCCACTAATTATGGTGGCTGGATCTGATTCACGGCCATGGGTACATAGCCACTCAGTATTTTCTCCTATGCTTAGCCTCTGGGATCCTAGCCAATTTCCTCATTTAAAAACATAAACCATAATAGTAGAAAATATTTTGCTGCATGCATAGATGATTCAAACGACTGTGGTGGGTCTTAAGATGATTAGACAGCTGTTACTCCAGAAATTACAATATGAAATACTATTGCTCTTAACAAAAACATAGACATGCCGAGATGGATGCCAAGAAAGAGCAAATATACCTTAGCAACTCCCTTTGGTGGGTATTCTCCATTTAATCTTGGATCCACACATTGCTTTACCTTATCCTCGCTCAATCTAGGAGTAGCCTACACAATGTGGTAAAAAATTTGAAACTAACACTTAATAGTCGTAGCATAGCTAGATACCTACAACCATAGCACGCAATGATTTGTAAGATACTCATGTAAAATAACACACTTGGATTTTAATGAACCCACCCATGTAACCAGACTCTGCTGTCCTCTAGGCATTGTATGGTCCACTGGTTTTCTGCCAGTAAGAAGCTCCAAAAGCACAACACCAAAACTATAAACATCACTTTTCTGAGTCAGCTGACCAGTCATAGCATACCTGCACAGATATTAAGCACAAAAGCTGATATATACAGTAATTTTTACATTGTTCTTGATCCGTAAGACAACAGTTTAGATGTTCATTTTTCTTGTAAATGTGCGTAAATGATAAGGAACATTCTCTTGAGTCATGACATAGTCTTACATTTCCCTCTTTAATATAGTTAGTATTACTCACCTTCTATAAGTGATTCCTAATGTTGCAGCATTCTGGATGAAAGTAGAGTTCATTATTCAAATCCCATGGTACTCTTTCCACAGAGATATTAAACATATGGAAAATTAAGACCTCCATATGTTCAAGAAGGTTTAATTATCATTGTACAACACAAAAATGATATGATGCCCACATCTCTAAGAAGTACAAGACAAATATCTGTATTGATACTCATAGAATCAGGATGCTTACAAATATCCTTCCATAACTGGAAATGGACGCATTGGATAATTCATATCCATTTGCACCCTTGGTAGGCATCCAACCATCACAAGTACTTTCAAGTTCAATTGATATTATCCAAGTCCATGTTGTCATGGTTCATCACGTAATATGGACCAGAAATATTTCCATACTAGCTACAATCGTCGTTACAAACAATACAACTGAGATCCACCTCATTCAGTTAATGCATCTTCTCAACGTCATTAATTTTGGGAACCAGCCCATCTTGTCAGGAATCCAGGGAAAAGGGCTTCTTACAAACTCCATGTCTCCAGATAAATCAGATCCAGTTTCCACCCAATCCAAATACTAATTCACCTATAACAAACTTTGTCCAATCAATTCAACCCCAATACCACACCTTTGCTTCCTAGAAATTGAAGGCCCTAGGATGTTACGGACTAGTTTTTATAATTGCTTTGCTCATGGAACCAGCTCTTTTGATTTCAAACATCTGCATATTGACGGTACTATTGGAATCAAATTATGTGATAGAGGGACATATTAGTATCAAAAGATGTTTTACAAATAATATAAAGTTGAGTTATGAACATAGAGATTTAGAATTAAAAGTTGACACTCATAAATTACAAAGAAATTGTAAAGAGAATTCAAAGTCATCAGTATTTTCTTGTGAATTCCTAATTCAGTTGCTACCTCATCACATTCATCAATCTAGCCTTCATTGTGTTTAACTCTTTCTACGGTCAACCTCTCAATTTGCCACCAATGGATAAATTTAAACGGTCCATTTCGCTGCCACTTGATAGTCCAATATACTAATTTTTTCTGTCACTTGATGACATATACCACCCTAGTGAGTAGAAGACCCTTCAGACAACCTCTGATTGGCACCTCCATCAGTAATGCAATTTGGATCTTCAATTTGATGCATAATTTAATGTCTCTAATGGTCCAAAACCAGGGATAATCTGGACTATTCACAGTGCTTCAATCACCTTTGCATCCACCCTTCAAGACACATCATTTTGTTTAGTATGCTTCCTGTTTCAACTGTATGCACATTCTTGTAATTTCAACTACTGCTAATACATTTTTCCTAAAAGGCCAGATTTGCAATAACCACCACAGGTCCATAAGCAAAGTCATTTTGAACTCAATTTCTAATTGAAATTTTTTTACCAAGCCCACTTTGTTGTATTCCACAACAAGATCCAAATATTAGAAGCCTCAGTGGCATGATTCTAAATTCTAATTTTTCAGAAAAAAAAACATATATCCATTTTTTTTACAAAGGGTTCCACAATATAAATGCCAGAAATTCCTTATTGTCACTAGCACATTGTCAGACATTTACCTTATGGTATTTCATAAAGCTGGATTATCTTAGTTTCTTACTGTAAATAAGAAAACATAGTGTCAACTGATATTAAAGCATGTAGCACCAGTAAAACCTGAGCATTTAAGCGTCATGGTAGTGGACTGCTGGCTACGTCTAATAACAATGCAATGTATTCTAGGTTCTAAGCTGTGACTACCAGTTTCTGTATCTCAAAATCAAGCACTTACAAGTATAATCTGATGTCAGAATCTATAAGAAAGATGGCAAACAAGTATAACATGCAGGTCGAAGAAAATTACTCTGGTGCGTGGTAACCAAAGGTTCCCAAAACACGAGTGGAATGAAGACGAGCAGCCATATCAGGTGCTTGATTTGAAAGATTGAAGTCTGCAATTTTAGCTTTGAAGCCTTCAAATAGAAGAACATTGCTTGATCTGATATCTCTATGAATTATGGAAGGTTGAACCTTCTCATGCAAGTATTCTAATCCTCTTGCAGCATCTACAGCAATTCTCACTCGCTGCATCCAGTCAAGAACAGGACCAGGCTGTGAGCCTTGGACTCCTTTTCGTCCTGCATTTACAGTTTTGAGCAAAATTTTACATAATCTGCAAATTCTAATAAATTGAAAAGTTGGTAAGTGAAGAACTTAACATTTAGTGTAGCACCATACCATGCAAAACATCATGTAGAGAACCCATGGTAGCAAACTCATAAACCAACAAACGATTTTCTTCCTCGACACAATATCCCAGTAACTCAACAAAATTATCATGCTTCAATCTTGACACCACAGCAACCTGATTGCACAGATCCAAAAGATTAGGTTTAGAAGCAATAACAGTATCACATGAAAAAAGACACTATAAACTTTTATTCATGCTTGGTGACAAGAATGCTTTTCTTCTAATTGGAGGCTCATAGATATACCTGGGTCAGGAACTCATTATTTGATTCAAGTTCAGATGAAGCATCAAACTTTTTTATAGCCACCTGTTTCCCATCATTCATAACTGCAAAATATACTCTTCCATAGGACCCTTCCCCAACCAAAGATTTTGAGTCAAAATTGCTAGTTTTTTCTTCAAGTTCGTTAAGAGAGATACAAGGCACTTCTATTGGGTGTGCTTCACTCTGTGTTTCAGTCTGAACTGCATTTGAAACCTTTGAATTCTTCTGGTTACCTAGAGCCATTGGAAAGAGAACATCAATGAGTTTAGTAACGTCATCAGTTATATCCCATCTTCAAACAAATCTACTAGTTACCTCAAAATATAAAGAACAAGCATGCCCAATTAGATACAAACCCAACATACTTTTATAGTTAAATGCGGAGAGTGCAAACCATAAGCTACAATTTAAAATACATGGAGTGACTTTAACCAATATTGTCATATGCAAGATAGGAGAAATGAAACTAGCTTTACGTTTGATATTTTGTTTATATATGATTTCTCTGGCTTAAAACTTCAAGACCAGAGGATAAAAAGATACAAAGTGTTCAACAGTAGATGAAAAATTCTGAATATCTATATTTTAAGAAATAAACAAGCAATAGAAACCAAATTAATATAGGATAATATAGAAAACATGCATAAAAGTTATAAAAACCAAATAAACAACATGAATGATATGCATTATTGTTACAAAAAAAATATTTGAAAAGCAAAACCTCAAACAACTCGAAACAATTTAATAGCTAATAGAAAATAACAACAAATTAAGCTGATGATTCAGTTAAATCCATTCTGTTAAAGTAAATGGATCCTTACATGGATATTTGGGTTATCCATTAATTAAGTTTTTTCATAGGTTAAGTGTAACACCTGTAAAATTCATTTTGTAATTATTTACATTTTATGAATTTTATTTCCTGAACAGGTGTTACTGTTCCGAGGCCCATTGTGTGATTTTGTGCTTTTGGGCTTGGACCTCGTGGGCTGGCTTCTTTTTGCGTGTTCCTGTGCGTGGTTTAGCTCTGTGCTTGTGGGGCCCACTTGCGTGTGGACTGGTGGTTGAGGCTGGCAGTTGGCCTCGTTGGTGGTGACTGGCGGTTGGTTGCTGTGTGGTGTGCCGATAGTTGAGACGCGCAAATGGACACGTTTTCAGCTACTCCAGGTGTAGGCTTTATAAGCTGCATCATACTGCACTTCTCCTCGCCACCCGTTGCTTTCTCCTCCTTCCTTCTTCTTTCTTTCCCCTCCTCTTCGGCGGCGCTACTCCTCCTCCACTTCCTTTCCTTTCCTCCTCATTTCTCCTTCTCCTTCCTCCTTTCCACTCGCCTCCCCACCTCCTCTGTTTCTCCTATATCCCCTTTACGCGAGCGCCGACAGAGAGTGAGGAAGAGGTCGAGGGAGTGAAACGGAGGGCTGTGGTTGCCCGTGGTGGTGCGCGGAGCTCGCGTGGGGTGCCTCGTGGCTGTTGTTGCGCCGGAGTTCGCCGGAGTCGGTTGAGAATCGCCGGAAGCATTTCTCAGGTACGCATCTCCACTCCTTGCAATAGAGAGCATGGAATTGGTAGAAAATGCTAGGATTACATGAAATCTAGATAAATTTCCTTTCCTAGAATTTATTGTGATTTATTGAGGATTTATGAAGCATTTATGGGCATTTATGCTAGTGGTTGTGTTTTGGGTCGTTTTGACCCTTCTGTCTTTGTGATTTTGTATCTTGATGCTTGGTGAATGGATTTTAGTTTTGTTGGTTGGATTTTTGGAGTAGACTCGAGGGTCTACACCATGTGTTTTATGC
>JAMKQA010252751.1:0-13761 GCA_024699735.1 Posidonia australis
GAAATCAAAGGATTTTCAGAAACTCTTGTAGTAATGCTTATGATGTGTTTTGTGATATAATCTTCTTTTTCAATCTTTGGATTGATAACTTTGTGGCAAGTTTTGAAGTTGAGGAGATGAGAGCCTTCTCCTCTGCTATTGCTGCCCAGCCATCCACTTCATCTTCCCTCCCTTTCCCCTCCTCCTACAGGATGCCCCCTGGAGTCGATTCTTTGCCCCTTGCTGACTCTGGTAGTTGCCCTACGCCTCCCGAGGCCCTTTGAGGTCTTCTCTTGTGCAGCTATGACTGCAGGTGGTGTAATATTTTTGGGACATCTATAATGTGGTTTTTGCTGCCTATGATGTAATATTCTATACTCTGTATTTCTTACTGTGCTTTTGATAGCCGACGAAATACAATTTAAACTTTTAACCAAAAAAAACCTAACAGTACGTCTCTTGATCTTCAATATTAACCTCAGTCGACCTAATGTTCTATTTTAACTTCAAGTTTTAACACATCAAGTGTAACATCGACAGGTAATCAGTAATGTTCCCACTTGATTGAATTTGTTATAACATTCGTCCTAGTGAACTAGTCATTGATTTGATCAATGTCAGACTACCCTAGTCAGTTGATTTCCAACACTTCAACACTAAAGTGGAACGAGCAGTCTTTCCAACTTGATCATGCTCTAAGGGAGATCAATCCAGTCACCGTCTCTAGTCTTCCTGAATATGCGCACTATGCCTTAGGGCCATGTTCTCTCATGCACCGCCAGTATGCTTGACCTCAGCCTACCAAGCGTGAGGTAAAGGGTGTGACAAGAGGAGCTTGGGGTAACTCTAACCCACATTGGCATGACAACCAAACACGTACAGCAGTAGTGGGGCCTGAGTTCAAGCCCAATGCCCAACTCCTAGCCCCAGTTAAAATCGAATCAGGTTTAATCAGGCCAAACCAAAGCCATATTTGACCAATCCTTATCAATTCTATATAAACGAAAAATGGTTGATAATATATGAAAAAAGAAATAACATGGAATTAGGAAATAATAATTGATGATGATATAACAAAACTCTCATTCTCTCTTGGATTGACAAGCAAGACACAAAAGACGAGCTATGTTGGTGTATCTTTTCAAGGTCTTCATTATAGGCATCCTATTTTGGCATTCCTTAGACTCTTTACGTTGAACTCCATTTCAATCATATTCTCTTTGCTCTCATGGTATCAAACTCACTTTCGCTTGACTTAAGTTCTTTCTTCACCATTGTCCAATCAAAAAGACAATCAACGTAGAACTGTTGAAACTGCCCTCATCCAATGTGGGCACTTCCTCCTCCTCCTTCTTCATACTGAGCTCTCGTTACCATTACGATTTGGGTTGACCGAGGTGCTTCTCCTATGTTAGGATTTTAAAGGTCTCCAACGCCTTGGATGTTTTTTTTTTTTTTTTTTGAGAATAATTGCATCAGAGCACCTCTCCCATTTGACTTTTGATTTAGGGGAAAGATGGTGTTTCTCGAAAAATCATTTGATCTTCAAGAACCTATTCTGAGTGTTGGACGTGTAGTACCAGGCGTTAAATAATTTGACGTGTATTATCACATGTCCAACACTCAAGTAGTGAATCCTTCTGTTTTGAAAGATTCTTTTATTGAAAATTGGTTTGTTTATTGAGACGTGAAATGATCTACTTTGGAGTCGGAACCAAAGCCATGGTTTGGAAGTTTTCTTCAAAACTTCACCTCTCAATCCTACTCTTGCATGAAACTTTCTAGGGAACTAGTTTGGTTGGACATATTCTCAAGCTATACAAGAAACCATTCAAGTCCCTACCACCTAGCTGTGAAGAATTTGGGAACGTACCTGCATGTATTGTCGTTCACATTTACAAGAACCACTCTCTAGTCCCTTGATTCTTGTGAAGGTGACCTAGAACCTCGTAAATAGATTTTGTATTCTTCCTCCCTCTTTTGTATGATTTGTTTTTTTGATTGACAAAAGCGACACACTTAATCCGAGATGCGTAGAACTCCACCTCTGCGTGTGAGGGTCAAGTGCATTTGAGGCTCATTAGAGTCCCTTAGAGTTGAAGTTGGGGAAGTATCCAAGAAGCTGTATTTATTGACTCATTTGTTGAGAATCCTTAGAATACGCTGAAGTTAATCCATACCAAATCCATAGGGACCTATAAGCATAACACAAGAACCTTCAAATAACAAACTGAAAATAATTTAAAAAACCATAATCATTTGTTTGAAAAGTACTTATGGTGAAGTCTCTTTGTGGTTGTACAAGAGATTGGAAGTTCGACTCCCACAGACATCATATATATTACATCATTTGGTGGTGGTTTATCATAACCATGTGTTTGAGTGTAAAATATATCAATTACTATTTACAAAAAAAGTACTTATGGTAACTGCTTGAAACAGGTGCACTGCACATAGAGTAGACTACATATCCTAGTGTTGGGCATAGATGCATACACATCTGATGCTTGGATGATTTTCCTACCTTAGTTATTGCTTGTTTCGTGGTTGAATGGTGAATACACAGGGTGTATGAACAAGAACAAGTGTCAATACGATCTGCTGTATGTTTTAATCTTTTAGGAAATTGCAGTAAACTCTCTTTTTGTAATTTCTTGCTTTTTAGGAAATTGTATTTTGTAATACCACTTTTTTTAAAGATGAGCTTGGCATTTAGCCAATCCACCATTAGAGCATTTGGAGTCACTCGATGTTGGAATCTGGACGTCCAACCACTGGATGCGACTTCCATGTCCAACTTCTTCCAATTGACAGAACGGAGCGAGTTCGAATTAGTAAGACCTACTACATTGGACCCAATGAACTCTCATGACCAAGAGTTGGCCATAGGAACACGCACCTCCGACACCCTACATCTGGCAATCAACAACTGAAGAGATTCCCATGCATTAGAGGCAGATTGTGCCCACATTTATTGTTAGACACTATTTGTTGCATGCCCAACATATCTAGCATGAGCAAATTCCAGAGTTTGGTCTTGAACACTTAGTAACGATTATAGACATATTGATTATAATGAAAAGCTAACTTTTTAAAAAAAATATCTCCCATAGTTTTTCATTTTTAACGTTTTTAGTGAGTTTTACACATGAAAAATAAACTAACATTTTTAAATAAGTTGGCTTTTTTAAGTATTTTGTTCAACTTTTATCCATAAATAGTTATTTCCAATAAACTATGGAAAACAATCGTTACCAAATTCTACCTTAGAAGAGAGAGAAATTAAGCAAGAACGCATTGAAATTGAAGATTCATCAGAAAAGGCCGAGGACCAAGGGCTTCTCCATATATACCATCCCATCATAGGAGAAGAGTTAGATACTAACTCAATCCAAAACCAAATTCTATAGCAACACTTTCATGTTGACAACCAAATTCCAACATCAGGGGAGGTATCATGTACCACCTCCACCACGTCCTCAAGGCATCATCTACCATCTCCACCTCAAGGAGGCCAAATTGGGAGACATCAGCCGTTCAACAATAAATTATCCATTACTAGTCACCAACTCTAGTAAATGGCATGTCAAACTTGTCCAAAATGAGGAAAATGCCCACAACTTTGGGAATTCATATGCAAGGACCTCATTCTTTTGATATAAGCAAGTTCCATCCATTGAGCTATTGTCGGATTTTAAGTATCCAAAGTCACCAAAATTTGATGAAACTACAAATCCTCACAGTCATATAATGAGGTACCAAATGGAATCTACACCATACTTCCATGACATCGGGCTTTTGATTCATTTATTCTTCTATTTACTTGAAGGTGAACTAATGGGGTGATTCATGATATTGTCAAGGAAAGTAGGTAATTTTGACACAATCCAAGAGTATTGTAACAAAGTACCAACATGATCTCAAAAAAGAAATGATGAAGCTAAGTGAAGACTTGGTAACTTTAAAGGATCTTTACAAAATGCATTAGTCTTCATTAATATTGTTGTCATCAAAATTAGAGATAATGACACATTTATCCTCCTTTTTGATGATGACAATATTATGCATAAGACAAGCCTACAAATTTTATCCAAAAATTCATCACATATTATGCCGTAGAAGGAATGTGAAATAATTGATTAACATTTATGAACAATCACAATCAAAACATTGTAGCATTGTTGAGATTTTTTTTCCTCTTTTGATCATAAGATAAAAGAATTGAAAAGAATAAAACATGAAGGTAAAGAAGGGCAACCATCATATTACATTATGAAAAGATAGGAACCAACTGCTTACCAAGAAGGATTACATAAAAGAAAATAATACCATATAGTTCAAACATTCAAGGAAAAAGGACCAACCTCATGATATCATCCATGGAAAGGAAAACTTCCAATGAAATTAATACCTAGAGTCACAAGTAAGTCTAAGTTCAAAACATGCACATAAAGAAATGATAATTTGCTTTAAATCAAGTCCACTTTTCTTGTAGAGGAGGAATAGGACAATAAGTTTGAAAATTTCAAGATCTCATTATGATTTGAGTCAATTTTCTCCGTGATATAAGTTACATTACTAATGAAATGAGTAATAGAGTCAAAATGAGTAGAAAGTGAATGATAGTCTTCATTAAATTCTCACTTCCAATTAGGAGCATAAGAGAAAAGCTCCTTTTGATGAAGATGTATGTTGGAGATTTGAGCTTCGAGATCTTCAATTTGCTTGTTGTGATGCTCTTCATCATTAAGTTCATCATCCAATTGATAATCTTCTATGTCGTTATTTTCATTGAATTGGTCTTACTCGTTGGTTTGATTATGAAGAGATGAAGCACAAAAAGATTTTGCTTTCAAGAATTTATCCACTCACGATCTTTCAAGTGCTTGTTCCACTTTATGCAATGGCAATGAAATCCAATGATTTGGCTTTTGAACTCTAAGAAGGGTTCCTTGTCAAGCAGGACATCAAAGTGTTAAGAGAGGCGAGTAGGATGTAGTCCATAAAATAATGATGTCTTGACATGCTCGATCCAATAAATCATCATTCTAGGTCTAAGTTATTAGAAGCATTGTGCAGGTGTGTGTTGAACATGTATCCAATGTCTAGTTCCACACTATATTCATTTATCTTTTTGTCTTAAATAATTAGAAGTTGAACCATCCCACAATCGTTTCCATAGAAAATAGCATAATTGATGGGAATCCTCCACCTCGTATTTGTATTGTTTTCTTCCACTTGTATAGTCATAAACAAGTAGTAGGATTGATGATCGTTTTTTCATTTGTGTAATTTGTGGATTGGAGGTACGTGGGATTGAGAGTGATTACAAGTTGCAAGTTATTGCTTGATACATACGGATATGGCTTCCAAAAGGTTAAGCTCTAAGGTAATACTATCCACTAAATCTATATTATTGTTTTCTTTCCCTTGTATTTCATAGAATTTTTTATTATCATTATAGACAACTTCTGTTTCTGGAGTAAATATAACTAGTACCAATGAGTATGTAAATCAAACTCCAACTCCAACATCTCCTATTATGGATCAACCTTCCTAGACTACAAATGAGTGTGCCACAAGTAGACAACTTAGGTCTAATGTTTGGAAAGATTTTACACCATTTCTTGTTGATGGAGAATGGAAAGCACAATATAATCATTGTAGTTCACAGTTTATGATCAAGTCAAATGATTGGACAAAAAAAATTAAAGAATCACTTGAAACTTTAACATAGCAAGAATTTGAAGACTGATGTTCATCAAATGTTGTTGAATGTGGGGTAAAAAATAAAGTTAGCTTGAAAGATGTCAAAAATTTTAAATTTGGTCAAGAAGAAAGTTGAATGGATCTCACTCGCATGATCATACTTCATTAGTATCCTTTCACCATTGTTGAGGATTCAAGATTTAGAGAATATAGTAGAAATCTTCAACCCTTTTTTAGGATGGTTTCTCACAATACAGTAAAAGAAGATTGCATGCAAATTTATAAAGAAAAGAAGACAAAGTTGCATGACTTTCTTGATCATCTTTCGTATCGTGTTGGTCTTACAAGTGATATGTGGACTTCAGATCAAAATAAAGGATAGTTTTCTCTTATTGCTTACTTTATTAATGATGAATAGAAATTGAAAAAAATGATTCTTTACTTTTTGTGTGGTTGATGCACCTCACACAACACTTGCATTCAAGGGTTATCATGAAAAAATTGCATGTATGTAATCTTGACCAAAAACTCATGTGATGATCTTAGATAATTGTACCACAAATGATGCAATGGTTAGAGATCTTTTATAGAAGCTTTTAGTAAAGAATACTCTTTTAGCAAATGATAGTTTGTCGTTAGATGTTCTACTCATATCATTAATTTGATTGTTCGATATGGAATTGAAATCATACAAAGATGCCATTCCAAAAGTACAAGCTAATGTGAAATATGTGAAGTCATTCACACTAACCTTGCAAGCTTTTAAGCAAGTGGTTAGTCAAGTAAAAGCTCCAAATAAAAATATTGTATTAGATGTTCCTAAAAGATGGAATTCAACATACTTGATGTTTGACACTGGTTTAGAATTCATGGGTGCATTCACTCATATGGTTGAAATTGATAGCTCTTACGAGTGCAAACCCATTGCAAACAAATGGGAATGCAAGAATTGTGTGTGCAGTTCTAGTATTCTTTTATGAAGTCACCAAGAATTTTTCATGCTCATTATATCCTATTGCCGTTTACTTTTTCAATCTTGTTTGTATTGTGCATTTGAAGTTGAAAGACATGTGTGAAAGTAATATCACATTTATCTCTAAGATGGATCAACAAATGATGCAATAGTTTACAAAATATTGGCATGCTACTTCCATGATACTGTCAAATACTTCTATTTTGGATCCTCGTTTCAAAATGAACTCAATTGAATACTACATGAAAGCAATTTATGTTTTTGAGTGTCCATCCACGTTTGAAGAAATCAAGGATAATTTGGTGGACAAAATGAATACCACATGAAAGGTTCAGATATGATGTGTTGTGTTTAGGGAGAGTAGTGGTACTTTTAGTGGTGCACTGGGAAGCAATGATAGAGCATCTACATCAATGCATTCTAATTTGGCAAAGAAATTGGTAGGTGCAAAGGATTACATTGTTAACAAGGTAAGTTCAAAAACTCAAAAAAGTGACTTGGTGTTGTACTTGGAAGAAGCAATGTTTCTTAATCAAGATACCTTTGATATGTTAGTTTGGTGGAAGTTTAGTTTTCGTAAATATCTTGTTGTAGCACTCATGGCTTGTGACATTCTATCCATTCTGATGTCTATTATTGCATCAAAGGCTACTTTAAGCACGAGAGGTAGAGTTCTTGATTAATATCGATATTCAATGCTTCTGAGTACAATGGAGGCTATTATTTCTACTCAGGATTAGATTAGAAATGATATTCAAGGTAAATATACTTTCAATGCATGTATTTTCACCTTATATTGTGTTTCTTATGTGGAATTCAGTATGCTATTTGAATGGTGGATTCTATATGAAATTCAAATCCACTAAGGTCTATCGAGATTGGTTTTATTTCCAAATTGATAAGGGTTAGAAAGACTTAAACTTGTAGGTGTTGCTCATTATTCCAAACATGTGTTTCTATGTCTTTTGTCTTTATATTATCAGTATATATTAATTTAATTATATATATTGATATATTATCAATATATCATTACGAGTTCTTGATGATGCCTTTTGTATTGACAAATGCACCAAATGTATTTATGAATCTGATAAATAGAGTATTTAGGCCCGACCTAGATCAGTTTGTGGTGGTATTCGTTGATGATGTATTAGTCTACTCTTTGGATGTGGAAACTCACCAAACACACCTAAGGATAGTGCTAAAGACATTGAGGCTGCATCAACTTTATACTAAGTTCTCCAAGTATGAGTTTTGGCTAGATAAAATCATGTTCCTTGGTCATATCATTTCAAGAAAGGGTATTAAGGTAGACCTTGCCAAAGTGGATGTTATGAACAACTAGACAGACCCATGAATATTTCAGAGATCAGGAGTTTCTTGGACTTGACAAGGTATTCTTGGAGGTTTATTTAGGATTTCTTTAAGATTACTATAGCTCTAACAAGGTAAACATGGAAGGAAGTTCAATTTGTGTGGGATTGACAATGTGAAGAGAGCTTCAATGAATTGAAAACTCTTTGGTCACATCGCCTATGTTGACCTTGTCTTCTAGGAGTGAGGGTTTCATAGTATACAGTGATACTTGTGGTACAGGATTGGGGTGTGTACTTATCCAGCATGGCAAAGTGGTAGCATATGATTTTTGCCAATTAAAGGATCATAGAAGGAACCACCCCACTCATGACTTGGAGATGGCTGCTATAGTATTTACATTGAAGATTTGGCAATACTACTTATATGGTGAACAATTTGTAGTATTTACAATTTACCAAAGTTTGAAGTATATCTTCACTTAGAAGGATCTGAATCTGAGACAACTAATATGTGTGGAATATCTCAAGGACTATGATTTCAGTTTGTTCAACCACCCAAGAAAAGTTAACATGGTTATCGATGCGCTAAGTAAGCATACCCATGTCATGGCCAATCTGATGTCAAGGAATGGCATATGTTGGAAAGCTTGGTCGAGTGTAGACCTAAGAGGCAGTCTCAAGGTCCTATTGGTGTTTGGGTGACTAATTTGTCAATCCACTTTAGATTAATGGAGGTGATTGTGAATGCTTAACGATTGGACTCATTTGTATAGGATACTTGGGGAAAGTTGGAGGTGAGAGAGGTGCCCCACTTTTCCTCAAGCATTGATTGTGGGCTTAGATATGATTTGCGCTTATATGTGCCTTAGGTGGAGGAAGTAAGGCAGAGAGGATTGGATGAAACTCATCGATCTAAGTATACTATTCATCCAAGGAGCACCAAGATATACAAAGAATTGAAGAGGAACTTCTAATAGCTTAGGATGAAAAGATATAGCTGAGCATGCAACCAGATGTGTAACCTACTAGATGGTAAAGGTTGAGCATCAAAAGCCTGGAGGGACTCTACAACCTCTAGATATTCTAGTATGAAAGTGAGAGCATGTCACCCAAGACTAGAAGAAAAATGATACAGTGAGCGTAATTGTAGACTAGTTTATGAAGTCATCTCATTTCCTAGCTATGCAGGTGAAACTCCCTTTGCTACAGCTGGCAGAGTTGTATGTGTCTAAGATTGTTCATCTGCATGGAGTTCCTATATCAATTAGGTCCGATAGAACTACTCAATTCACATTAGGATTGTCGAGAGTATTGTAGGAGGTGTTTAGTATCATGTTGAATTTTAGCATTGCTTTCCATCCCCAAATAGATGAGCAAACCAAGAGGACTATATAAACATTGGAAGACATGTTGAGAGGTTGTGCTCTAGATCTAAAGGACAACTAGGAAGCATTTTCCATTGATCGAGTTTGCTTACAACAACGGTTAATACTCCAACATTGGGATGCCCCTATATGAAGCTTTGCATGAGAGATCATATAAGATGCCCACTTGTTGGAGCAAAGTCGGTGAACAATAGCTCCTCGGGTCTAGAAATCATGCAATAATATTTAGACCAAGTCGATTTGATCCACAAAAGATTAGTGGCTGCATAGAGTAGGTAGAAGAACTATATGTAGATAATAGGCAAAGACTTTTAAATTAGAGGTGGGAGACTTCCTCTTTCTAAAGATGTCATCAACCAAAGGAGTAACGAGGTTTGGCAAGCAAGGAAAGCTAAATCCATGCTACATTGGACTCTACATAATCTCCAAAAGGATTGGTGAAGTTGCTTACAAGTTGGAGTTGCCTCTAGATTTGTCCAACATGCATAACCTATTACATGTCTCAATGTTGAGGAAGAATTAGCTAATGCATCTCAGGTGATACCTGTCTGGCCAGAGGAACCTATCCATGGTGAAGGATGCCATCCAGATTCTTAACAGAAAAGAGTGAGTATTGAGGAACAAGATGGTTCCCCTCGTCCTAGTTCAGTGGCGGCATCAAGGCTCCGAGGAGGCTATTTAGGAGCAGGAGGTAGATATCTGGTCACAATACCCCTATTTGTTGTTTTGAAGATGAATTTCAAAGACAAAATTCTTTTAAGGAGGGCAGGATGTAACACTTGTAGTTTGCATGGGAATAGCACGTATTGTATGCGTGTATTTCTAGTGTGTATTGCTAGCACTTATTGTAAGCATGTTTTGCCTGACCAAGACACTAAATGTTGTATGTTTTGCTTTGGGTTTTGATTTTCCATTTGATTGTATTTTTGGTGTTAGAGTAGAAACCTTATTGGGTAAAATTGGAGTTTAATTACCTGTAATTATAAAAAATTCTTGGGTAATCAAAGTAGATTCATGATTGTCATACTCTTTAGACTCTCTGTTGGGCATTTAATACTCATGAATTTCTTTTTTTTCGTGGTGTCATGATACACCAAGATTTGCATTTTGGCATATCATTGTCCCATGGGTGTGTGGAGCATGAGAAAGAGGGAAAACACCAAAGTGCTATAGTGCCGCTCATGACTTCCTTTAATCCTACATGTAGTGAATTCTACATGTTGGTTTGTGCCGCATGATGGTATTGTTGGTGAAAGTGTCAGGACATGGGTTGCTTTTGAAAGAGATTTGAGGTGGTGTTAGGAAGAAGGCACAAGAAGAAGAAAAAGAAGAGAGGAGACAGAGGATCCAGAGCAGAAGGAGGGACTAAGTGTTGAGAGAGAAGAAAAGGTCGCAAGCTGAGAGAGAGGGGTAGTGGGAGGGTAAGTGGGAGAGGGAGGCTATTGTCACTCCCTATGGACGTCGCTATTTGTTGCTGCCCAAACTACCATTGTTGTCCCTATTGCTGTGGCTACAACTGCATCACCAAAGAATTGTTGCCACTGCTTTCATCATCTGTGGAGTTGTCATCAGCGTTGTAGTGCTACGTGTTGTGACATCGAGGGTGATTGTTGCGAAAGCATGTAAAAGTGGTCGATCAGCCGAGATCGAATATCGATGGAGGTACACGCCCTACTTTTCTCTCCTCTTGGTTTGGGTGCATAATAGTATGCAGTAGACTTGGAAATCCAACGGGTGGAGTCTACGGTGGCCGACAGCTAGAGGTGACCATGCAGAGGTGATGGATTTTGCGAAGGGAATCCATCCCACTTGAGTATTTTTGAGTTGATCTTTGAGTGGACTGGTATATATATTGTGTGGATGTATAGATTATAGCTTAAATTTCATTTCCCATGATTTTTGTACTTAGATTCGTGAGTTTTTGTAGGGATTGGATTGTTGGGTTCAAGCTAGTCGACTACTGCATGCAGCAACAAGAACTAGGGCCACGGGGGATTGGCACGTGTCTCCTTGCCTTGTGTATTGTTTTGACACGTTGTTGCATGCAAAGTTTTGTGGTTTTATATTGTAATGACCCAAGTTGTTACTACCAAATTTATTAGCCTAATAATAATTAAACATAACTAAATGTCGAATTTTACAGAATAATTAAAGGCTAATTAAAGACATCTAAACTATTAAGAACCTATAGTATGCAATTATTGACCCCAACTATATGCATTAGTTCTACATTGCTAACCATCTACACTTGCAACTGAAAAATACATGACAAAACACACGTGAGTGACTAGAAAGTCACCCAGTACACAATCTACAAAAAACCATGAGAAAATCGGACTAAAAACAGCGATATAAATCTCATGGGACTCCAAAACCATTTTCAAAACAACTTATCCTTTTACAAGTCACCAGAAAACACTCATACCTCAGAATGGGCCTTATTAGCTAAAACCTTTGGAAAACTGCACAAATACACCAAAACTATATAGTGAGTAGTGTTGCTCAACGCCATGCAACCAACTCTAGCCACAAACAAGCTATCAAGAAGCAACCATGATATCTGTATTGCCACAAACAACTATCTTGTAGAGGAGTCTACTCATTCTGGTGTCTCACCACCTGTAAGACCCTCGAAAGGCTAACTTCACATCTAGAAAGTTTGCTCACCCTATACCTGTAATGACTCCCAAGTCGCTACCACTAAACCTAGCAATAAATTTTTATTTTATTATTTGTTTTACCTTTATTATTGACCAACAATTACACTAATAATGTAACTAAGGCTAAGTACTCTCAACAGGAAATAAAACAAATAAACAACAGAAATAAACTAAACTACCACCCACCTGGATCCTTGATGTGTGGTGGCGTGACTCCTCCTATATGCACTAGCAACCAACAACTACTATCCTGCACCTACCAAAAACACACAAAACAAAGCACACGTGAGTGACCACTCAATGGTCACCCAACACGCACCTCACCTACAACTCTGCAACCTATGCCGAGGGCAACCAAGCACAGGCATCACACCTAGATGCCGACAAACCAAAAGGGAAATCCACCGACGCCCAGCACACAAGCACTAACATCCCTCTCGGACGCCGCAACACCAAACCAAGTAGTCTACCACTGCTCAGCAGGCCACAAAATCACAAAACCATGCCTTTAATACCATTTCTTTTCTTTTCAAAACCACATGCATGCACTTTTAAAACCTTTTATGCATGCCTGAGAAAGCTACTCTTGTCCTCTCAAGCCCAAAACAACACCAAAAGCACAACTACAGAGACTTTACTCTGCACAACATGGTCCTCTCTGGACCCAAGCACACGCCAAGCCTGGAGCCTCTGCTCCCACAACAACGGAGCCACTGCTCCCAAACAATGGAGCCATCGCTCCCAAAGCACTACGCCTCAACAGGTGCCCAAAACCACGGCCTCCTCTAAGCCCAGAGCCTGATTTTCGAAACCAGGACTCTGCACAAACACAAGCACAAATAGTGTGTTGAACTGCCCGACACCAAGCAGACGACACTAGCCACAAGTAGTCCACCGAAGAGCCACCAACAGCATCTGCACTGCCACAACGTGCCACCTTGTGTAAGAGCCGCGTCGTCCCGTGATTCTCCCACCTGGAGAACCATCACAAAGCCAAACCCTCCATGGGAAGGCAGTCCTGTCTCTCAAGACACTACCAGTTACGGGGCGTGCGTCCCACACGCACTGGCCACCACAGGGTATGCCTCCTCACGATGCCCGTCACACGGTGCTCTGGAAGGAGTCTCGAGCCTCCAAACTCGACAACACTCGAGCCTCAGTGCTCACAGCGATAGCAGGAGTATCATACCTCCCTGTCATGCCATGAAACACCTCAACCCTTGGACCACAATCCTAGCCTCGAAACGACAGTCAAAGAGTATCATACCTCCAAGACCCGATGAATCTCTACCTTAGGTATTTCGGCCCCCAACGCAAACAAAAAACACCAGAAAACTCTTTCCAAAACCACTTTCAAATCTATACTCTTTTCTTTCCAAAACTTTCTTTTGGGAAAACCCTTTTCAAAAACCATTAAATATCCTTTAAAGCTCAAGCAATATTGTGCCCAACAGCAGCACGGAAATCAAAGGCCGAGAAACCACAAACAAAACACAGCCTCGACAGCTATCCTGTCAGGCCCAGGCAAAAGCACCTTGGGAGAGATTGGGTCCACGACCATTACGCTCAATCCACGACCACAACCCAAGAAAACACCAACAACAAAGCAAACACAACCAGAACTTGTTGGATCGAATGGCTCCTCTAGAGGGGGGGTGAATAGAGAATTATCAATTTTAGAATTACTTCGACTACTTTTTATAGTTTAATAAAAATTGCATACAATGGATACTATTTAA
>JAMKQA010252753.1:0-12506 GCA_024699735.1 Posidonia australis
CATAACATATAGATCTATTCATGTCAAATTCAATAGTTCTGTATAAACTATAACAAGTACATGTTAAATTTAATACTTAGGAATTTCAAAATAACTTGATTTTTTATATACAAACATTTTAAATAGTTTTGATCAAATCTAGCAGTTTAGATTTTTAATCTTATGGTTAGATGTTAAGATATACAAAGTTGTCTATATATATATATATGCGGATATCCGTATCCGTATCCGTATCCGTTGAAAATTCAAAAGACATCCGTATCTGTATCCGTATCCGCTCAACTTCAAAAAACCATATCCGTATCCGTATCCGTATCCGCTCCTAGGCGGATATCCATATCCGCTCATAAACGGATACAGATATTTTGCAGATATACCGTATCCGTTTGCACCCCTAGTGAAATGGAGTACTTATGGAACTTTATGTGATCAAAGAATACCTATCGAACTAAAAGGAAAGTTTTATCAGACATCTATGCGATCATCAATGCTTTATGTCATAGAATGTTGAAAAAATGAAAAGAACATTTTCAGTAAAGTAAGTTTAAGGAATATTGGGGTGTTGTGATGGACAAACGAGACTACTTTAAGAGGTAAATTAAAAAATGAATTCATTCGTACTAGGACAGTGTTGCAGCAACGCTACTTGAGGATAAAATCAAAGAGAATCATCTTAGGTAGTTTGAACATGTTGAAGGAAGACCTTTACATATACTTGTAAGAAAAAGGAGATCATTCATGTTGATTGAGTTTGAAGGGGTAGAATGTCTAAAATTACAAGGCTGAAAAAAGAAAAAATGGTTTTTAAACATATGCATATTTTAAAAGAGAAATCATCATTGAATGATAACAAATAGAGAGACCAGATTCGTGTTGCTGACCTTCTGTAGTGGGATTAAGGCATGGTTATTGTTTTACATTGTGCAAAAGCGTTTCTTGTAATTAAGTTTGGCATGTAACATCTTGTATTCACAATATTTGCCTCAACATATTCAACTAGAATTTCAGGTCATTCGCTTAGATGTTTGCTACTTTGTTTGTGCTTCACTGATCAGGGAAAGAGATAAAGACAAGGATGGGAAGCTTAACTTTCAAGAATTTATTCATGGACTATTTGACTCAGTACGAGATTACAATGAAGTCCACGGTTCTTCACATGAGTCAGATAGCTCAATGGATGTGCCGGCTAAGAAATTGTTTGCACAGCTTGATCAAGATAATGATGGGTATGCGCCATATTTCGTCAGTAAATTGCAGCATGTTTCCGTTGCTGTCTAAAACTGTTGGATTGCTTCTTTTTAGGTTTTTGTCAGGGGAGGAAATAAAACCAGTTTTGGATAATCTTCACCCATCAGATCGCTATTATGCAAAACAACAAGCTGAACACACAATCTCAGAGGTATGAATTTCTTTCGTATGCTTTTATTATTTAATTTTTATTGCACACTGAGACCAGAGACAATACTAACTCTAGCCTATTACTCTATTTCATCTTCTTTACCTTTGGTATGATTTCCTTGTTTGCTGTTTGGTTTGGTTTATTATTAATTTTAAATGTAACCTATATCAAAGAAGTCAAGAAACAATGGTTGGGGATGCCAAGCATGGTCGAAAATACACGGACCTTGACATATAACTTCTTTAGGTGGAAAATACAATCACCTTGACATATAATTTAATTTCAATTAGATGCGAGAAAGATAGAATCAGGGCATAAAAC
Source organism: Posidonia australis (assembly GCA_024699735.1). Taxonomy (NCBI): domain Eukaryota; kingdom Viridiplantae; phylum Streptophyta; class Magnoliopsida; order Alismatales; family Posidoniaceae; genus Posidonia; species Posidonia australis. The sequence continues at coordinate 1,721 of JAMKQA010252753.1, forward strand.
GAGAGAGAAGGGGTGGCTTGGAGGATTTTCTAGGGATCCGATAATTTGAAAAATTATTTTACAACTGACTGGCAACTTTACTCAAGCCCTCCAAACACCAGTACTGATTCATGGTCTATTAACTTTGTCAAAAGAGGGATGTGATGTAAGTTATAATTTATGAAAGACCAATAAGTGTGTAAGATGCCCTACCATGGAGGACCCATAACAATTCCTGTAAACTTTGAAATAATCTAGAAGAAGAGGGAAGAAAGCGACCTTGATTAGGGAAACCATGGTAATTTATGTGACATGAATTTTCTAGAAAGAACATGAGCACAATTTTGAAATTGGGTATAGAGAAAAGAATGGGTTAAAATTAGTTCATGTGGATTCTTCCGGAGAAGAATCAGAAGATAGCTTTCTGTTACAAGGCATTTACAGAGATCAAAAACAAAATATTCAATAGGCACCTAGACAAGGCTTGTTCTGTCCTGGATTTACTTTTTCTTGAAGATGGTTTTGAGTATTATTTTGCACCATCCTATAGCATTCACATCCCTTCTGCTGCATTCTAACCATGGAACACTACTAAGCAAGCATTCACAAAAACCTTCTGTCAATTTAGGAAATTCAGAAGTTGTATTTGCTGTCTACTGGACAATTTGGTTTTTGAGGATTATACATGATTGAGAAGTTTTTCTACACTGCAGGCGGACACTGATAAAGATGGGCGTCTGAGTTTGAAGGAGACAATCGAAAATCCATATGTGTTCTATAGTGCTATTTTTGATGATGAAGATGATGATTACTATCATGATGAATTCCGTTAGTCCAATCGAGGTACACAATTTATCTTGTTTAGAATGTGAATATTTTATTTAATGGACTTTTCTCATGTCTACTGATTTTCTTGCAGGATCTGCATAATGACACATATTTAGAATTCAAATTCTTTTTGTACGATTGTGTGCCATAGTGATAACTTGGAAGCTTTATTTTATCAGGCAAGTTTTTCTTGCACGTCAAGTTTTTTTTCCTGTTTTACTTATTTCATTGTTATTTTTCATCCTGGTCTTAACAGTTCTGCTTCTTCCTTGACAGAATGAAAATATTTGTTGCTGGAATCTGTATTATAGTTCTGTGGGAAATTAGGATCTCAATGTGTTCACAGATTAATATTCACAGATAAAAACATGTAAATTATGACGACAGCCTGGCAATGCATTTACTTTTAACTAGTGAGGTTGTGCAAAATTGTTCTGGTTTCAATTCTGTACCTTACACAGTGTTCTAGTTTATAATTTTGTTACTAGTGAATGTGATGAAATGTTGTCATAAACCCAGACAGCAATATCACTGTTGTTCATGATGCACCTGCAGATGGATTATGGTTGTTCATGCATGCTATCACTTTGGAGTTTAGCATTTTGTAGTTTGTTGAAGTGATATTACTTACGTGCTTGATCTAGAATTGCTCCTTGGTTTGGCAGTGCCATTAAGATACCGTTCTATATTACCATACTGTCTGCCAGCATGGTGTTTAACTGGAACTAACTGGCCAAACTTTTAGCGAAGTGTATTTGATCATCACACTGTGAGGGGTGGATAATAGTTTTGGTTGGTGATATTCCAAGCCCGGAGATGCTAAATCTTGTATCTTCTCAACGGTAACCATTTTTTGTTCTGCGGTAAAGGCAACCGTCTATGGTGGGGAATGATGCTATCCGGGTACCCCAGTCCACAGGAGAAAAGAGAGGCTACAAGCCTAGTGGAGAAAGGGAGAAAGTAGAGCAGAAAGTGTGAGTGAGTTGGGGACTCTGATGAGTCAACTCACCCCGAATCATTTTGCCCATCCTTTTTACTTTTCCTCGCATAGGGGCAAAAATACCAAACACTTTGCTATCTGTTCCTCCTTTTGTGTTGTGGTGGCAAGCAGTCTGCATGGCAGTGGGCTCAGCCCTATGCCTTTAGGCTTAGGGTTTTGAGTGTAGACACATCGGTTCACAAAATTACAATCAAATAATTTAAAAGTCTAAACTCACATCAGAATTAAAGTTATCCAAAATAAAACTACTTAATTAGGCCACGAGATCAAGTTTGTCAGGAGCATTAGAAACCTGAGGAGAGGTTTTAGGCACAACTAATCTAACAGAAAAAGTAATTACCTAGGCAACATTGAAGGCATATTTTTGATCCTAATTCTGTTGTATAAGCTATATAAACTTTAAAATACCCACTATCTCCTACGTTGTATCCAAATTATCTATCCAAGATTTAATAAGTGAAATTATATTAAAAAGAATGCAATGTACTGGTTTAAATAAATTCCTGAAGATCTTATTGTTTCTCTCCAGCCAAATGGTCCAAAAAATTGTCAAAACGACATTGCTCTAGCCCTTCTTAGATGATTTATGTTTATAATGAGTAAACAAAAAAAATACATTTGTAGTAGATATGTTAGATAAACAGGAAGAATTATCCAAGAAAAAATTCCATATGTCCAATGCTAGAGGACAATGAATTAAAATATGTCAGGAGGATTCACTACTAAATCCACAAGAAATACAAGTTAAAGGTCCCAACCATTCCTTTTTTTCTAAGTTAACCCTTGAAAGAATTTTTTCATGAATAAGTAACCATCCAAAAATCTTTATTTTTAAAGGGCCCGGACTCTTCATATACAATTCATAAAGGAGAGTCGTAACCCACCATCATTTAGAATAGAATAACAACTTTTCACTGAAAGTAGATTGTCTGAAGGTGTAGTCTAAATCAAATCATTGGATTCGTCATTGAGAATTACATTTTGAAGAATATATGAAAACGAGTCCATTTGAGTTTGTAATAATCCAAAATCAGTATTAAAACTAGTTGGATTACAGAACAAAACAGTGAAATCAGAGTATAACTTTCTAAACATTTTTTGAACAGTCTCTTTTTTTCATTTTAGATGGCAAACAAAAACGATTAGGTATAGCATTTTTTAGAGAAATATTATCAACCCACTTATTCTCCCAGAATATTGTATTTTCTCCATTATGCATCGTATATTTTGTAAAGGTATTCAATATGAGAAAATACAATCTAAGTTCCTACTAGAAAGTGTAAGAACCAACATTTAATAAGGTTCCTATCTGATTTCGAGAATAGTAACGATCTTTGATTAAAGCAGGCCACTTGAGCTTAGAATTACCCACTAAAAATTGACAGAATAGTTTACATTTTAAAGTAAAATTAAAGTTTCTATTATTAATAATACCCCAACTACCATTGTCTTTAGCTCTACAATGATTCTACTACTTAGCAAGGTGAAAATCTTTTTTTGCGTTGGAAGAGACATTCCAAAGGAACCTGCATCTGATATAGTCAATCTCTTTCTCCCCCCCTTCCCTCAACAAGTACATGACAAAAAGAAGAAGAAGTGGGAATAGAAGATAACACAGGGTTAACCAATTGACAGAAACTTTACCTTCCATGTGGCAAGTTTGGCTGTTAATTTGTCTAAGACTGGAGTCCAATTATTATATGAGACTTTCCTGTAGTGTAAAGGTAGTCTAAAATATTTAATGAGTAAAGATTCTAATTTACATCCTATTGGATCCTTAGGCTTCACTAAAGGGGGTGAATAGGTGAATAACAAGATATTTTACAAATTAAATATTTATACTTTAATCACAAGCAAACAGGACAATGATTTGAAAAGTAAACTAATTCATGCAAAGAAGGGAATGAGAGGCAATGAAAAAACACAGAGAATTTTATAGTGGTTCGACCCAAACCTAGGTGTGGTCCACTCCTCAAGACACCCTCGAGAATTCCCTTTAACTACTTAAAGTAAACACTTACTTGATAAGCAAATCCTTGTTTACATCCGCAAACCGCGAAACCTTCTCCCAACCAGAGATTTACAATGACTTGATTACACAACCTTGAATCTTTCCCGTAAGTGCCAATTTCTTGATAAACTCTTTGAATTAGTGGACTTGGGAGAAAAATGGCTAAGAATGTGAATGGAGCTTTTAAGGAAGGGCCGTAATATGAGGGAAAATGGATTAGTAGTGTTTGATGAACTTAAGGGGTGATTAGGAGGCCTTTGTATATGTTTAAGGAGGGAAAATATTGTGTCTATCGACTAATACAACAGCAAGTAACGGCTAGTTACTTCGGAAGACCGGTCATGTTTCGAAGAGTTGTTTTTCTTTACAATAATGCTTCTTATGGGCAATTCGGTATGCCGAAATAACTTCGGTATACCGAAATCTTCTGATTTGGAATGCCGAAAGTATCCAATGTGTCGTTTTGATCTCTACTTCTATCCTCTACCTTTTGAATTTCTATGTGTCATGTTATGTACCAATTTTTCCTAATTAGTTATGCTGAATTTGTTTGGAGTACCGATTTTCATCTTACAATTATAGAAGTTCTCAAACCACTTTTTCTCATATGGTATACCGTTATTTTTCGGTATGTCGTTTTTACACCCCTTTTGCATTAATAATAAGTATAACAAAACTTTAGACTTGATTATAAGGATTATCATAGAATTCCTTTTTGCTTTCTTCATCCCCGCCACTGTGATGATTCACCTGTGTTTTTTGATACAACAATAATGCAACAATAATTCTCAAACTATTTCGTTAGATTACTTTTGTTATGATCAAAATCATCATAAATTACTCTTTTATTTCAACACATCCCAGTATGTCACAACATCTTTCAATCCTTTCATGAGAGGCACCAATACTAGGGATGGAGGATTTGTGAAGATTTATTGTAAGCCCAAGGGAAATAGAAATAGGATAGTGTCATCAACATATTGGATATTAAAAACATTGAGTCTAGCTCTAGGAAATTGAAATCTTGAGATAATATTATTTTGGAGTCCAAGGGCTAACGATCTACTGAGCACATAAGTTGTTACAATAAAAAGAAGAGGCGATAACGGAACACCTTGCTGAAGTCCATTTGATGCTCCAAAAAAAGCCTTTTAGTAATCCATTCATTAGAATAGAGTATGATCGTACTAATACACATTTTTATCTAAGATAACCATTTAACCCCACATCCAAGGTCTCTAAGTGCATTAATTAAAATTTTCCAATTTACATTATTAAAAACCTTATCAAAATCTAGCTTAAGAACAATACCAGGTACCTCAAATTGATGCATGTAATGTATTGTTTCTTGGGCCACCAAGAAACAATCAGAAATATTCCTACTCGACAGGAAGGCACTCTGATTATTATCAATCAAGGAATTTAGGATAGGAAAAAGTCTATTACCAAGACACTTAGAAATGATTTTATAAATACTATTCAACAAACTAATAGGTCTAAAGTTCGAGATGCTTCCTGCTCTATCTTTCTTAGGAATTAATGTAATAAATGTTTGGTTGTTACCTTTTAAAATATTTAGATCCATAGAGTCGTAGAGGTAATCAAATATAGCAAATAAATCTAACTTAATATCCTCCCAAAAGTATTGAAAGAAACATACAAGGAAGCTATCAGGTCTCGAAGATTTCTCTCTTGCAAGGCCAAAAGTGCCAGATTTAATTTCCTCCGCTATGAAAGTTCCTTCTAGAAGATCAAGATCTAAAATTTGAAAAGACAGAACAAATCCCAATTTAGATCCCCAATAGGCCCCTAAAATTTATTAAAAAGAGAACAAAAGTGCTTCTCAATTTCAATGTAAATTCTTTGAGGAAATTCCACCACCTCCTCATTAATAAGTAAGGATGAAATAACATTGATTCTTCTTCTACCATTAACCGCTTTGTGAAAGAAAGCTGTGTTAAGATCCTCCTCCCTCAATCATTGGACCCTAGATCTTTATTTCCAATAGATTTCTTGTTCTAAGAACAAGTTATAGTACTCTTTTTTGAGTGCTTGCTTTCTAGACCACAAGATAGGGGTGATTGGATAGGTCTCTATTTGATTATTAACATCCTAAATTATAGACTCAATCTCTAAGAATCTAGAACTCCTATCCACCCTCTTTGAGGGAACCCACTTCTTGATTTCAACCTTTAGTACTTTAAGCTTATGTGCAGGCCTATCAAATAGGTTAGAGGTAGAAGAAAAGGAGTTCAAACAATTTGATGCAAAATCATAACGGTCATCTAAGAGGGTCTAGGATTTATAAAATTTAAATGACCCCAATTTGGAGGCTGAGTATCTATACAAATGGGAACATGATTGGAAATAGTCCGAGCCTTGCCTGAACAGTTACATTTTGGAAAATGGGAGTCCCACTCAATGGAAATAAAGAATCTCTCCAGTTTCACCATAACTAGGTTTTCTTAGAAATTTGACCAGGTATACAGACAATTATTTAAAGAATAGTCTATTAGGTTGCCCAAAGCTATAAAATCATTGAATTTAGACATAATTGGGGTAACTGCTGAATTATTAGAGTGCTCATGAAAAAATCTGGTGATGTTGAAATCACCTCTAATAACCTAACAACTACCCACAATAGCTCGTAGTCCTCCAAGTTCATTCAAAAATTGTGGCTTAAGATCAGAAGTACAAGGCTCGTAGATGCCTATAAACCACCATTCAAAAGAGTCAAATAGATTTCTGAATTGAATTGAAAGACTAAAATTGGTCGTATTATATGTAATTTTATGTAGAAGGCTAGCATTCTACTCAATGAGAATACCACCAGAAGCTCCTTAAAAGGGTAACACTGCCTAGCTATCTAACGTCCCACCACCTAAGGCACGAAACATCACAAGGGAGAGACTACTAACTTTTGTTTCAGAAAGAATTAAAATATCACATTTCATACTACGAACAAAATTTCTAACTGTCCTACATTTACCACTATTGTCTAATCCCCAAATATTCTAAAATAAGATAATCATAATGAATCATTATTCAAAAGAGTAGAGCATCCATGCTCTCAACACATCTAGAAATGTTATCTAAATTGACCAGGGACAACGAATACTGAAAACGAACTATGTCCAAAAAGGATTTAGCATCCTAATCTGAACCCAAATGGATGCCAATCTTTGTGCAAAAGCCCATAAAATCCAAATAGGAATTCCAAGAAAAAAATGTTATTATTTAGGTCCAACACATTAAAAGACTGATCTGTACTCAAAGCCAAGGGAGAAGGGGAAGAAATAGATGAAACATCTGAAGAATCAACTAAAATAGAATTATTACAAGGGAGTAAACATCCTACTGACTTAAAATTAAATGGAGTACTTGTGATCATAATTTGACGAGAGCCTTGCACTCATACAAAGTCCCTAACAATGCCACCAAGCTCATCATTATCAATACTATCGATCACTACAAGGACTTTTTGAGCTTTTCCTTTCTACAGCAACAAAGTTGGACATAGCTACTTAGAGAAGTACATTAGAGCTATCCCTATGGTTGGAGGGAGGAAGAGGATGGTAACTAGGCACCTCACCCTGATAGAAAATAGCACAAAGAGTGGTACCAATACAAAGAAAAGAGGTATTGCTAGGGCCAAATTTTGTACGAGACGAGGAAGCTTTCCCTTCTGGAGCTTGGAGGCTAGTATTGGACTAAATCTCTCCCAATGTGGATTGTTTAGTCAAAATACCCAATGAATCAAAAGCAACAACAGGTGTAGTAGAGGAGGGTTTAGCAGGGACTCCATCCATTGTACGAGTCTAGACATTACCCTAGACTTGGGAATTTTGTTGGTCTTCCCCTTCCAACTCTTATTGTTTTTGAAAGATTTTCTAGAAGATTGCAGTGGGCCCCTACAGGATGAGTTTCTTATGGATAAAGAAGTGAAGGAGTTACCCCAAGATGAGTCAGCTAAGGAGTAGATATCCCAACTCTAACAAAAGTGGATAGGGTAGACATTCTTAGCAAAAGTAAAGTACTTGATTTCTAGAATATCTTTCCCAATACGAAGCCTTATTCTAACTCTAGCAAACCTAAGAAATTTTGCCTTATCTAGACAGAAATCAACTTCTAGAAGTTCGACGAAGTCCTTAATCATATGATGGAATAGGTTGACACTTCAAAGGTGGTGTGCTATACCCTCAAGCCAAATCAACATACCTTCTTCCCTTAGAGTAAGAACGACACTAGAATCGTAACACCCCGATCTCGGGTACGCTACCAAAACACAGTATCAAGCATAATGAAACTAATTACAGAAACCTCAAATAACTATAACTAAGGTTCACCTTCAGGATCACAATGTGCGGCTAGAAGCTCCAACTCCTGCACCGGAACCCGGCTGCACGTGGTCTGCACTAGAAAACCAAATAGCACGCGTGAGTGACATCTAAGTCACCCAGTACGCGCCCCAAAACATACAAACCACAAAACCTTGGCAAAATCATAAATCTCACTTTTTTCAAAACTTGGTTTTCTCTTTTTGAAAATCATTCTTTCTTTTATTAAACAATCACTTGGGAATTCAATCCCAATCCATGCTTTTCAAAAGCCATGTTTCCTTTTCTTTTCTCAAAACATTTGGAAATTCATTCCAAAACCACTTTTTCTTACAAAACATTCCTTTACATTTCTATCGAAAACCTTTTTGGAATTCATTCTTCCAAAACATTCCCCTTTTTCAATATTTGGGATTTCTTCTCAAAACACACTTTTCAAATTCACATTTTTGACCAGATCCAACCTAAAACACAATGCCCCATTGGGCTCAAAACCAAATCATAAATACTAGCTGGCAACTAGTTAAAACATCATCATTTCTTTTCAAGATTTTAGGACCATTTCATCAGTCCAATCCTGACTAAATCACATTTCACTTTTCTTTACTATTGTTACCTTGATCAGGGGTAACCAGGCACACAAGTAGTAGGCGAGGACATCCTTCCCCTACCTTTCTGCACTGTCGCGATGAAATTCCCTGTGCGGGATGTCACCGCCCCAGCCAAGCGGCCTTAATTTCATTTTCATAAGTGCATGGGGATACATCTCTGTTTGACACCCCAATCGGTGACCCGAACAACTAGGTCCAATGACCTAGGCTCAGTCTACACCGTCGGTGACCCAAACAACTAGGCTCAAAAGCCCAGGCTCAGCCTACACCGCTACGAGCTCGGTGACCCGAAAAACTAGGTATAAAAACCTAGGCTCAGCCTACACCGTCGGTGACCCGAACGACTAGGTATGAAAACCCAAGCTCAGCCTACACCGCTATGAGCTCGACAACCACATTATCAGTGTTCCATTTCGGAACCATTTTTCATTTCATTCCATTCTTCTCGTTGCAGGACTCTATTTCCTTACAACACTTGACCCTCCACTAGGGTCCCAACTCAAGTCATGAAAACCATGCTTAAATTCATAAATTGGGTCTCATGCCCAAAACCACATAAAACCATCCTTTTCATTCATTAATAGGGTCTAAAACCAAAAACCACACCCAAATCCATTTGTTTGGGGTTCCACATGCCTCCATGTCATTACATGGGGAAACATCATTCATATAAACCCACCATACCATTAAAACCATTTAACATTCATCAAAATTCACATTTTAACATCCCAGGGTCAGGGCAAAAACGACATACCGAATTTTCAATTCGGTATTCCGAAATTCCCTGTTTCGGTATACCAAAATTTTTTGGTATGCCGAAACCCCCTGTTTCGGTCGATCGGGTGTTTTCGGTCTGTCGAAAGCAGGCATCTGGCTTAATCTGTCAGGATTTCGGCATACCAAATTCCTCGTAGACTGGGCACACCCCTGTTCCGCAGCAGCGAAAATCGCCTAAAGTGGGAGTCTCGATCGGACCCCCCAAACATACACCATAAATTCCCCTAAAATCATGGGGTGTAGATCCTTAAGTCTACTTCAAAACCCCTCAAATCATTCATGATTCCATCAACCATACAAGGAGATATAAATTCGCAAGGGAAACATGCTCAGAGTTAAACATTAAAACATTTAGGGCATCTCTACCCAAAACTCAAGAAATTCACACAATCTAGCATGATCCCTACAAATTCACATCATTTATCTCATTTCCATCATCCCTACTATTTATCTACGATTTCTTATACATTTTCCATCATTATTCTTCAAGGAACAATAACAGAAGAAGGGGGAGGGATCGCGTACCTCTCTAGTGGCTTGCGCAACTTCGACGAGTTCACCGCACCCCAGCGTCGCCTTGGCGAGCTTCGGTGAACCTCGACCCTCGGAGGAAGCACACACACATGCAAACCCTTTTCCTCCCAGCTCGCGCGCCCCCGCTCCCTCTCCTTTTCCTTTCTTCCCCACCACACTCCTCCCCTACCCATGTCTGCCTCCCTCTCTTTATTTCCACCACTGAACACTTGGTGCCGGCCACCCATCCTATCGGAAGAGATGGGGAGGCACGGGCCTCCGTCGCTGGTGACACAGGTGGATGAAGAGGAAGAAGAAGACGAAGAATGGGTGGAAGGGCATGGCTCATGAGAGAGAAAAAGGAAGGAGAAAAATAAGAAAAGACAAGCACACAAATCGAGGCAACTGTGCATCCTCAAACCTGACTCCACATTGGTCCCAAATCACAAACAGGTGCACAGAAGACCAACCACAAGCTCACACAAACAAGAAACAACAGATTATCCATTAATAAACCATTTAGACAATATTACAATTAATCACATGGTTTACAAATAAAAATGGATAATTAGGCCCAGATGTCACATCCTACCCCCCTTAAAAGAATTTCGTCCTCGAAATTCAGCTCTAATAAAACAAGTAGGGGTACTGTCTCTGGATGTCCATCTCGCATTCCCAGGTAGCCTCCTCTGTACCATGGTGTTGCCACTGAACTAACACCAATGGAATC
>JAMKQA010252759.1:0-10867 GCA_024699735.1 Posidonia australis
GAAACGGTATTCCGATTTTGATCGGTCAACCGTTTTTCTGGAATCTTTTGATTTCTTTGAATTTCGGTGCTCCGAGCGATGTACCGATATTCCCTGATAAGGAATACCGAATAACTTCGGTATGCCGAAATTGATATAAGCTCCAAAAAGCTTCTATCTTGGCATGTAAGTCCAAATACATATATAATTGAATATTTTGCTTTCATAAATGCTTTCCATATTTTCTTAAGTGATTATTTAATATTTAATCACATTTCATTTGTTATCATCAAAATGTATTTATAAATTTTTCCAACAGAATCAACCTGCATTAGTATAAATCACCCATCTCTATTCTGGGTCAGATTCTGGATCAGATTGCAGTCTGATCCAGATTTTCTGGGGAGCACCAGAGTGGCGCACCAACCCAGAGCACCATTCTGACGCACCATTCAGGAGCACCAGACTGGTCAGAGAGCAAAACATTCACTTTTGCATGCTTGTTTGCATGGTTTTCCGAATGACTTTGAGCCTGATTCTTTTACTAGTCGTTCTTTGATATTCTATGGTTTTGCATGCATGTTTTCAGTTTAAAGCAAATTTGTTTTCTAGTTGTCTTCTCCCTTTGGATATTCAGTCCTTGGTCAAAATCTGGTAGGCTGATTGCACTTTACTTCTACGTGAAGAGCCTTGTGCATTAGCCCATGATCTAGTGACATGGCTGACTCTTGCTTCTTTCATTTTAGCATAAATAGGTGGGGTCTAGTGTAAGGCTACCAACCCTTGAGCATAAGGTCCACAGGTCATTGTACTTGCATTTCTTTCACTTTTAAGGCATATTTTCCAAGTTTTGCGAAGGTTTTTACATTGCATACTTTTCCAGAATGCATTCCCATGAGATATGGCACTGCATGGATTTCTGTTTTCCCTCAGCACATCTTTCTGGCCCACACAGGAGCACATAGGTGGCGCACCAGTCTGGCGCACCAAACAAGCGCATCAGCCTGTTTTCAGTAGCACACTGTAGGCTTTTATATGGTTTTAGCATGCTTTCTTGATTTGATTTGTTTTTGGGTTTTTCCCTGGTTTTCTTTCTTGATATATCAGGAAGGCATAGCCCTGTTTTTAGCCATTTTATGCATGTCAGATTGCATTTGGCATATAGCAAAGCAAAGATGAAAAATCACTCGAAATGGATATATCTTTGATTTTATTCATGCAATGACTTTACATCGACACTTGACCCGACATACGAGTAATACTTCTGAGCATTAGGACACACCCCTGCACATCATGCACCCGTATTTTAGACACCACACACATTAGCATTGCATGGCATATCGCCCTCGGGCATACAGCAAAGGTTGAAAAGCCAACAGTTCATAAGCAAAAGAGCAACCTATAGAAGACTAATTTATCGAGTGCACGATGGTGCCTAATACCTTCCTCATGCGTAACAGGGATCCCTACCCATTTCTGGTTTATGACCTGCTTTGCCATTGCATGATTTGCATGTTTTATATGGTTTTCCTCGTCTTCCAGTTTAATAGACTAGGTGGCGACTCCTGCATTTGTATTTTTATTTTCATTTGATTTTTGCCATGACTTTGCCGACCCTCGTGTATTTGGCGTTTCGCGTCAAGTATCGAGGTTGTCGCCGGCATGGTTACAACTTGGTTCCCAAATTTGACAAGTTTTTAGTCTAAATGTGTAAAACACTAAGATCCCTGCGTCTTACACCAAATGCAAGATCTATTGTGTCTTATATTTGACAACTCATCCTTGTTAATATCGCTTTATCAAACTCTACCAAGAGGCACAACAACAATCTTGTTAATATCGCTTTATCAAACTCTGCCAAGAGGCACAACAACAATCTTGTTAATATCGCTTTTCCATCATTCTATCATCAACACAAAGGACTTGTGTGTTGCATGAGACCAAGATTGTTGTTAGCTCTTGTTTTGGAGTAAACGTCATTGAAGATCTTTTTTTTCTTGCACTTTTATCAAAAAAAATGTGGATTTTTTTTTTAATAAATTACGTAGAAATCCTTCCTCCATCAAAGTTATCAATCAAACGATGGTGGAAGCATAAAACCACATGTAATATATCAAAACTCACATGATATACGACAAAGGAAATAATTAACAAAAGTTTCGATTTTGAGACTCAAGGAAAACTAAACCTTGTCCTCCACCAAATTATGCCATGTCATTGAGGGTAAAGGATGGAAACATTCACTTCATGTATTGGCAAAATGACTAGTATTGCCAAGCAACTATCACATCAAGTAATCATGGGAAAATAGCACCAATCATGCATCAACATTGTCTTATCATGTAATCATGGACAATAGTATTAATCATAGAATCAACATTGTTTGTCGTGCACTTATATTTCAAACCCATAACTGGTTCATAGATTATTATTTTTAAAAACGAGACTCAAATTCAACTTGGTATCTAGAATAATGATATAAGTTTGGTTAGGTAGTCATATGGGTTGATACCGGTTTGGCCTTCTTAGATCTTAACCTAGTCTTGTTCATAAGGAACTTGTCACAAGCTCACAATGAAACTAAGTTTTAAGACTATATTTAAGCTTTAAAAACCAAATCAAATCGTAAAACATGATTCAATTCAGTTAGATTTAACGATTTAAACAAACAAATGTGGGTTTCTGTTCTGAACAACTTGGGACGCTTTCCTTTCAAGACTAACAGCGTACACCAAACCACCACGATTTCAATGATCGATGGAGGACTCTCTCTTTTTTGTAAACGATAATATATTAATTGAACTAAAATACAATCACACCAAGTCAAAAAACCACAGTAGAGTATTGTTCATCAAAATACAGACTTGGTGGAACAAAAATATAGACCCCAGAAGGAATCACAGCCAACATCAGGCTAAAATAGAGTGTTCAAAATGTATGAAATTGCAAAGTTCGATTAACAAAATATTAATCAAAAGATGGAATATCATCCCTTGAAGTCTGGAGGGGCTGATTGGTATCCGGTTGCCTGTTAATTTGGGGAGCATGAGTTGCGTGCTCCATATCCCATTCATGTTCCAAGGCTGATATTGCACGAAGATCCTCTTCTTTTTCAAATCCTTTACCCAAGTAATTAATGCAGCAATGACAAACAGATAAAATTTCGTTAATAATAAAATAAGGAGATTTACATATTCCCTAAAAATTCTGTTATTCCGTTCCTTCCAAATAAACCACAGAATCGTCTGAATCGAAGTATGCCTTTAAAGGAGAATTCAAATATCAGGGGAATAATGAATGAAAATAAGTTATAGCAGGGTATATAGGACCCTGGATAAAAGCCTTCCATATAGTTGTAGTGAAGGGACAGATGAGGAATAAATGATTAGTTGTTTTCTCATAACCTCTACAAAAGATACATATTTCAGAACCATTCCAACCCCTTTTGCGTAGGTTGACTTTAGTCAAAACCTTATTGAGTAAAACCAACCATGAAAATAGTTTAACCTTTAAAGGGACCCAGTTGAGCCAAATATGATCGTGAAATTGAAATCGAAGTCCACCATCATTTATAACATTGTAGGCGGAATTGACAGTATAGCAGTTTTTAGATGGAGTCCACTCCAAAGTGTCCTCTTCAGGACAAAGCATTTTATTGTTTAGAATATCTGTAAGTATGTCGACCTGATTTTGTATATTGACTATGTTGTCATGTGATGTAGGACTAGTAAATAAATTAGCAAAGTATGCTCTGTAAGTTTCGATTGTTTTTACAATTGAGGCCTTTTTAAATTTAGCCAGCTTAAAAATATCCAGAAGAATATTCTTTAGTTTTTCCCCGCACCACCATCTATTTTCCCAGAAAATAGTGTTTTTACCATTATTTACTTGAAAAGTGGTGAAATTATTGAATAAATTTAAACAACCCTTTATTTCCTGCTAGATTGGAGAAGCTCTTCCAGTTGATATATTTAGAAGTACTCCTGGCCATGATCTAGAAAAATATCTAGCTTTTAAAATATCTTTCCACTTAAGAGAGTGAGAGTTAGAAAATAGCTGCCATAGCAGCTTAGATTTTAAAGCTATGTTAAAACTTTTAATGTTTATGATTCTCCATCCATTATGAGCTTTTGCTCTGCATATTGTTGTCCATTTAACCAAATGGTAAGTAGAGGAAGAAGAAAAATAGGATTTCCAAAGGAATTTACACCTTATTTTGTTAATTGCTTTCTCCACCTTAGTTGGCAGGTGAAGAATAGATAGGTAATAAGTATGAATGGCTGAGAGGACAGAATTTACCAGGGTAAGTCTACCACCTAAAGGTAATTGCTTGGCCTTCCAAAGAGAGAGTTTTTTTGATAGTTTTTCGATAACTGTTGACCAATCTACAATATTTGCCCTCCTGAAATGTAGGGGTAAACCCAGATAGTTGATAGGAAGATGAGATGTAGAACAACTAAGAATATGGCAAGATCTAATGGTGGAGTCATCAGGAACCCCAATACCAGTGAGAGAAGATTTCTGAAAATTTATTTTTAATCCAGAACAAGATTGAAAGCAACATAGAATCCTCTTAATGTTAAATATATTTTCCTCAGTAGCTGATAGAAATAATATAGTGTCATCTACGTATTGTATATTAACTACGTGTGGTCCACCATTAGGCAGCTGAATGCCTAAAATCAAAGTACTTTCCACAGCAAGCGATAACATCCTATTAAGGATGTTAGTAACGACAATAAAGAGTAGGGGTGATAATGGGTCTCCTTGTCTTAATCCATTGGAAGCTTTAAAAAATCCTTTGGGAGAACCATTAATTAAAATTGAAAATCTAACATGGGATATGCACATCCTGATCCAGTTTGTCCATTTGGAGCCACAACCCAGACCTGATAGGGAATCCAATCAAAAGTCCCAGTTAACATTATCAAATGCTTTCTCAAAGTCCAATTTTAGCACATACCGAGGAATACCCACCAATTTCATATAGTGTAGTGTTTCTTAGGCCACCAAGAAACAATCTCCTATATATCTTCCCGGTATAAAGGCACATTGGGAATTATCTATAACTTTATCAATAACAGGAGAAAATCTTGAAGCTAGAGTCTTGGCAATGATTTTGTACAGGCTATTAACTGGACTGATAGGTCTAAAGTCTCTAATACATTGTGCACCTTCCAATTTAGGGATAAGTGAGATAAAGGTTTGATTGATGGGTTCTAGAAAATCAGTATCTGTGGAAGCATGTAGACTATTAAATACCTCAAGTACATCTAAATTTAACGAATTCCATAACTGATGGAAAAAACACAAAGAAAATCCATCAAGGCCAGGGGCCTTATCTCTAGGCAGTAACTTAACATTTTTGTAAATTTCTTCGAGAGAGAAGACTTCTACCACGGTCTCTGGGTTTTGTATTTTTGTAGGAATTAATATGTCCCAGTCGAGGATTGGGATATATCATTTAGGATTGTTGAATAGTCTTGAAAAGTGTTCCTCCACTTCCTTAGATATTATAGTGGGAGAATAGGTAAGGTTGTCCTTAATCTTCAGGGATTGTATGGCATTTTTTCTCCTCCTACACTTAACCATGTTATGAAAGAATGATGTGTTTAAATCTCCTTCTTTAAGCCATTGAATTTTGGATTTTTGCTTCCAGTAAACATCCTATTCTTGCAGCAAATTGTAGTATTCACTCAAGAGATCTCTCTTTAAAATCACAAGATTGTCTTGGATCTGGGAGGATTCTGCTAAAGTATCATTGAGAGCAATTTGAGACTCAGTAGACAATAGTCTGTTATTGTAAACAACCCGATTTTGAGGTGGCTCATAGATAAACTTTCAAGATGTTGCGTTGGATGTGGCAAAACGCAACCACTTTTGAATCTCATCAGCTAAACCAACCACAAACTTATAGTAGGCCTGCAACCCAATTAGTAATTCAGGCAGGTAGGGAAGAGCACCAAGTTAGAGCACCAATGTTGAGCACCTAACTGGAGCACCAAGCAGAAGCACATAATTGGCGCACCTAGCTGGAGCACCAAGATGGCGCACATACCTAGTGCACTATCCTAGCGCACCAAACTAGTGCACTGCCACTTTTCAGGCTGCTGGCTACTGGCTTTCCACCTCCCATGTCTGTAACCCTCACCAGCGAATATGCTATGAAATCTAGGCTAGGCTCTTCGTTTACGAGGCTGTATGCATTCCATGGGAGTTACCCTTGCAAAATCCTATATAAAGACCCCCATAGGTAGCCATTTGAAAGATCTTGAGCAAGCTAGCTACTGATTTCAGCAACCCATTCTCGTTTTCTTAAGCATACCCTTGCATTCTAGAGCATCCCTAGCCCTTTCAAAGTAACAAAGATCGTATTATCTTGGGTTTTCTAAGATGGAATACTTGGGAAAAGGGAGGATCCTCTCGTTTCTTTTACATTTAATCTTAGTTCTTGCACTGAATAAAACATGCCATGAACTCCACAGATAATCTGTTTTCTTGCTGTTTACATGAGAACTTTATGATGAAATGATTGCTCCATGTGTAGAATACCTTAAGTGTAAAATTTCTATGCAAAAATCTGCATTCTAACAGTTATGTAAATTTGTCTTTCTTCTCTGTTTCTTTACACAAGGAACCATGATTCATAAACATACATGCTAGAGAATAAACAACAAATATATATTTTTGTGTATTCATCATTGGCATATGGTTGTTAAGTTCATTCACTCACTTCCTATCCTTTAGAATCCCATGCAAGTATTTCATCCCATAACCCATGATTTGTCATGATTTGGAACCAAATAATAAAAGATTTCCATTTGTTTGTATCTTATCATGTTTCAATTTTTATCATCTGCAAAACTAGTCTGGTTAAGGAAAAATCACTGATCTCTGAAATCTGGACAAGATTCTGAATCAGACTGCAATCTGATTCAGGATTTCTGGGGAGCACTATTCTGGCGCACCAAACCAGAGCACAACTCTGGTGCACCATTTTGGTGCACCAGTCTGGTCGGAGGGTAAATCACCCTGTTTGCATCACAATCTGCATGGTTTCTCAGATGATTTCAACTCTGATTTTCCTGGTGTTAATTCTCTGATATTATATGTCCTTGCATGCATGTTTTCAGCTTAAGATGATATTGTTTTTAAGACTTTTTGCACTTTGCATACTTAGCCTATTGCTAAAATCTGGTAGGCTGATTGCCCCATGAACTCCTATATGGAAATTCTTATGCATCAGCCCATGATCCAGGTAGCATGGCTGAATCTTGTTGCTTTTATTTAGCATGAAAAGGATGTGATCTTGTGTGAGGCTTGCAGCCCTTGAGCACAAGATCCATGTTATCTTTTCAAGCTTGGATTTTCCTAGATATTTAAATTACATTTCTTGAGTTTACAAGGACTTTGCATTGCATAACATTTTGGAATCCATTATATTACATGACATTACACTGCATGGCTTTCTGGTGTTTTCCTTGACACATCTTCCTGGCCCCACTAGAGCACCTAGGTGGCGCCCTAGACTGAAGCACTAGTCTGGCGCACCAAACAGGCACATCAGTCTGTTTTTCATTAGCACACAATAGCTTTTCGCATGATTTTTAGCATGTTTTCCCGTTTTGATTTGCTTCTGGTTTTCTTCCTTGATATATCAAGAAGACCCAATTCTGTTTTTAGCCCTGTACATGCATGATAGATCATATTTTGCATATAGTAAAGCAAGGATGAAAATCGCTCGAAATTCTTAGATCTTTGATCTTATTTATGCAATATCCTTGCACCAATGCTTGACCTGCTATACGAGTGATCCTTCTGAACATTAGGACACACTCTACATCCTATACACCCCTATTTAGCATAGGACACCATTCACTTAGCATGGCAATGCATATCGCCTCGGGCATACAGAGAAGGCTGAAAAGCCGACATTTCATATAAGTAAACGAGAAACCCATTAAAAGACCGATTTTCGGGCGCACGATGGTGCCTAATACCTTCCTTGTGGGTAACAGGGATCCTTGCCCATTTCTGGTTTATGAAGACCTTCTTTTCCATTGGCTTATTTGCAAGATTTGAGTGTTTTAAGCGGTTTTCCTCGTCTTCCGTTTTTAAATAGACAAGGTGGCGACTCCTGCTTGTTTATCATTATTTTATTGTTTTTTTGCCGTGACTTTGTCAATCCTCGCCCATTTGGCCTTTCGTGCCAAGCCCGAGGCTGTCGTCAGCATGGTTACAGTTATATCTTGCCTCCCTAACAGGTCTAATCCAACCTTTTATCTGATTTTTTAAAAATTTCAGTCAGAATGCAAATTTCATTACAAGAGAGGTGGAGAGACAGATATTATGGGATTTTTGCCAGCAATTTTCTATGAATGGTATAAATCCCTCAATAAGAAACCAGGATTTGTAGAATTTAAAAGGAACAGAGCCCTAATCTATGGGTATGGTGTTAAGAGTGATAGGAATGTGATCAAAAGTCACCCTAGTATTGCCCAGACAATAAGAGTTGAGGAATCTATCTGCCCAGTCTAGTGATATGAGGAATCTATCAAGCCTGACCATAGTGGGTTGGGATTGCATGTTAAATCAGGTGTATTTAAAATTATCTGGGGATAAATCCACTAGAAAGTTACTCTCTATAAAGGCATTGAAAAGTTGCATATCAGATGTTGTGGAACATCTATTAGAATGTTCATGGGAATATCTAATCAAATTAAAATCTCCCCCAATGACCCACTTGGTATTCACCCTTTTGCTAAGGGAATGTAGTTCCTCTATAAAGTCAGTTTTAAATCTGTGATCACAAGGACCATAGACACCTGTGAGCCACCAATCGAACCCATTTGAATGATTTCTAAAGTTTAAGGACAGACTGTATGAAGCAGATATTGTATTCACCAATGTTATATCTCTATCATCCTAGCCCATTAGAATTCCCCCTGAGGCACCTATTGATGGAATGAAAGACCACTAATTTAAAACTCCAGCTCCCAGGGTTTTGAAAATAGTGGGAGAAAAATTATCTAATTTAGTTTCACTAATTATTAAAGTGTTACATTTATTGGTTCTAACTAAATTGTTAATGGCTCTTTTTTTCCCTCTAGAACCCAACCCTCTAATGTTCCAAGCTGAAATGATCATAAATATTGGGGGGAGGGAGAAAGAGAAGCTAGGTTCTCAACTAAAGTGACATTATCCTTTAAATTGATACTAGGTGGACCTTGATCATATCTAACTGAATCAAGGAATTTCTTGGCCTCTACAGAGTTGACAGTACTATGCCCAATTTCTCGCAAAAACTAATGAATTGCTTATATGACTCCCAAGTGAGTGCATCATGCAACAAATGATTAGCAATCTCACCAGAATTTGAACTATCACAACTAGTATGAGCTAAGGCAAATTGATCGGGATTCAAATCTACATTCAAAGGAACAGAATTTACAGAGGAAGAATCACTTGTACCTAGGGCATGTAGAGGAGTGGAGGGATGGGTCTCAGAGGCAATTTCTGAAAGCCCGACCATGTCATCCTTTTCCAGGCAGTTGTAGACAACAAGCACCTTTTTAAATTTAGTTAGAGATAAATTTTTTGCTTTGATTTCAGCTTCCACAAATTTTGATGCTTCGGCCACAATAGGTATGGCCCTGGCAATAGTACCGAAGTCAGGTTCAGCGCCAGAATCAGGAGAAGGAGTTGCCAAGATGCCCACATAGTTTACGGAGGGAGGAGTGGTGGGACTGATGGGTCTGGTCCAAACATTCTTACCACCCCTAGAAGATTTGTTACTCTTACCACCTCGCCATCCCTTATTATGCTTGAAAGACTTGCGAGTAGGATGGAGACCACTACAACCAGATGAGGATGGTATGGTCATGGAAGGCCAAGCAGGGAGAGAGCTTGTGGTGGGGTTGGAAAGAGAGGAGTTAGAAGGGCAGATGTCCCAGCTTCATCAATATCGAATAGGGTATACCAAGTTACCAAAAGTAAAGAAACGATAATCAGGGATGTCTTTCCCTGAATGGACTCTAATTCAAACCCTAGAATACCCCAAAGATTATGCAGAATCCATAGAGAGGTCCACTTTCAGCAACTCAGCAAAATCAGAGATCATATGGTGAAAAATATCGACATTCCAGAGAGGTGAGGAATGCCTTCTAACCTAATCCACACCCCTTCTTCCTTCAGAGTATGAACAGCATTGGAGTTGAGGGACCAGGGGATGAAGGAGGCTGAGATCATTTGTAAGGAGGCTCCATACATGTTTAGATATTCATTCCTAACTTTGGTTGAAGGGAAGACTAGCAGAAATTTGCCAGGAGAGAATGCTTGAACCTCTACTTCAAAAGCGCAAGGCCAGCATGTCTTGATGTGATCAGCTAAAATTTATTTTGTTAGTTGGGAAGAGTGGGAGGTAACTATAGCACTCCTTGATAGAACTAAGAAGTGATCACACACTGCTTCAGAAGGGGATAGAATTGTGGGATAGAGAGTGGTAAGACCAGCCATTTTGTGAGATTGCCTGGTAGAGGGTTGAGTGGCCTGAAAAAATTTACAAATCGCTACGGAATGAGTGGGAGCTTTACATTTGTAACAACTTCTAGCAAATTTACAATGCTTTTTTTGATGACCCCGAAGACCACAACTGAAACACCTCCCAGTAGAGTGACAGAAAATTACCTAGGGGGAGTCGGACCTCTTCCTTGATACCACCTTCCAACCTTCTGCAGAGACAGAGGAGTAATAGTTTTCGCGAGAGGCTCCAAGCTTGGAGAAGCGAATGGGGGATTTTGCAAGGGAGGAAAGGGGAGCAAATTGGTTGCCAGCTCCAGAATAGCTTATCTCGCAAGGAAGAGATGGGGGGGGGGGGGGGGGGGGGGGG
>JAMKQA010252760.1:0-10662 GCA_024699735.1 Posidonia australis
GCAAGAATATTGCATAATAAGATCAGAGATCTAATATCTTGAGCGATTTATCATCCTTGCTTTCTACATGCCTAAATGTGAGCTAAAATGCAAGAAAAATGCTGAAAACAGAGGTGTGCCTTCCTAATGCATCAAGGAAGAGAATCTGATGAAAATCCAGAAGCAAATCGGGTCGAGAAAGCAAGCAAAATACAGGAAAAACATGCTGTGTGCTACTGAAAATAGGCCACTACGCCTGTTTGGTGCGCCAGACTGGTGCGTCAGTCTGGAGCGCCACCTATGTGCGTCTAGGTGGGCCAGTAATGTATGCAGAGGAAAAACAGAAAGCCAAGTGAAGCAAAACATTAGAGGATGCACTTTGGAAAAGCATGCAATAGAAAATCATTCTCGAGAAACTGGGAAAACATGCCTTGAAAGAGTTAAAAAATGCCAATGCAATGCAATGACCTTGAGCTCAAGGGCCTGAAGCCTTACACAAGATCTCACCTATTTGAGCTAGATGTAGAAAGCAATGATTCAGCCAAGCCCCTGGTCATGGTCTGATACACATGATTCTCACAAGGGAGTAAGGTGCAATCAATCTAGCACATTCAGCCTGGAGCTGAATAACAAAACAAAGAAAACCCATGGAAAACAGTCTAATCGGAAGCTGAAAACATGCAAGTGGCATCTCGGCAAATCAGAGAATCAATCAGGAAGGAAATAAGCTCAAAACTCTGCGATAAAGCCATGCAAGTATGATGCTAAATGCAAGTGCTCTGATCTCTGGCCAGTTTGGTGCGCCTATTGAGTGTGCCAGACTGGTGCGCGGTTTAGGTGCGACAGGGATGTGCGCCCCAGGGATTCTGGATCAGACTGTAACCCGATCCAGAACCCACCCAGCAGAGATACACAGGGGATTCATGCAAATGCTAAGGGGTCTATGCTATGATAAAAACTGGAAAACATGGTATGAGTGCACAGGGTCAAGAATCATCATGAAAACAAAGCATTTGAAGCCAAAGCAAGTTGGTGGGTTCGTGCATGAAAATGTGTGAAATACTCAAGAACAAGCATGATCTGGATAAAACGAATCAAAACATGTGTAAGTGATGACCAAATGCGCATGCTTCTACGTGCAAGGGCATACATGGTGCATGGCAAAACACTAGGCACGGAAACAATAGCTCATGTAGACTACATGCTAGCAGTGCAAACATGGATTAGCATGGAGATTATTTGCATAGAAAACAAGCATGTTTTCATAAAAAATTCATGAATATGGAACAAAACAGATCATACGTAAAGTTTTAAGCATGTTTCATCAAGTTCTGAAATGACATTAAGAAAATAACAAGGAGGTAGAATGCCTACCTCACGAAGTGTTCCTTCTTTGCGCTATTAGAGATAAGAAGATCCTTATTGCTTTGGAAGGCTCTAGGACGCAAGGGGGTGCTCCAGGGAATGAAAATAAGCTACTGGACTGGTGGAGAAGCTCGAGCAAAAGGCTGGCTTCAAAGGAGAAAGTGGCTGGATGCAAGGTTTCTACTCAGATCTCAGGATTTTCGTCCCTTGAAAGTGGTGCCTATGGGGGTCCTTTTATAGGGAACTCTTAGGGGTAAGTTACGGGTATAAGGAGATCCTCGCAGACAAAGAGCCTAGTAGATTCCAAGGCATATTCGCTGCTGGAGGTAACAGTCAGGGAAGGTGGAAAGCCAGCAGTCGCAGCCTGCGCAGCGTTGTACGCCAGGGATGTGCACTTGGTAAGTGCGCCACCTATGTGTGCTAGGGAAGTGCACTAGGTTGGTGTGCTAGGTAGGTGTGCTAGGTTGGTGTGCTAGGTTGGTGTGCTACGTTGGTGTGCGAAGTAGGTGCTCTCCCCTATTGGTCTGGTTTCTAACTAGGCTGCGGGCTTGCTATGGGCTTAGGGATTGGTCCAAGGGTCAGCCATATCCAAAGCAACAACTGGAGCCTTATCAATGAGCTACCTCAAAATCGGGGTGTCTACAGTCTTAAAGTGGACTTCGCACGTGTTTGTGTGGAGATTGACGCTTCCTTCTCCTTTCCACAATCTATCCAGTTGGAGGTGGATGGAGAGATTGAGTTAGTTGATGTTCACTATGACTGGAAGCCGACACCATGTAAAACCTGTAATTCATTTGGGCATGAGCACGGTGCGTGCCTGCCTGAAGCTCTGGATTTCGCTCCAATTCATGGTGGGGAAATGTCGACTGGAGGTGAGGCCGCAGCGGCAACTTGTGGCATGATCGCTCCCCCTCCACTCTACCCAGACCTCCCAGGTTTAGAGTATGCTGCTGAGAAGCAGCAACTGGTCTCTGCACCTATGCCAGGATCTTAGATGGCTACACCATTGGAGGCCACCACCCCGGAAAACCCGAGCAAACCTAAACAGAAGCACAAATCCTATAAGGCTACACCTTATGCTCGAAGGATGGCAGATGAGGATTCGAACTCATTCTCCTTGCTTGACTCCAATGATGAGGAGGTGGAATCACTGATTGCCAAAGCTCATCAATCCAGGAAAACAATTCACCCAAGACTGTTAGGGGCTAGGGCCTCCACTGGAGAAGGATTGAAGCCAGCTCGACCTCTGGATATCCATGAAGATCATTGATCATTGCCCTGTGCTGATCCGGCTGACTGGGGACGTGCACACTAGGAAGAAGCACTTCCGTTTTTATAACCATTGGGCTCTTCATGAGGATTTCCTTGCATTTGTTCGTGAGAACTGGGGATGCAACATGAATGGTAACCCTATGTTCAGATTCTCGATGAAACTTGTCTCCTTGCGGAAGAAGCTTATTCCATGGGCTAATCGTGTTTTTGGCAGCCCCTCCATTCGTATCCAACAATGTGTGAATTCTATGATTACCATCCAGGAAGCACTTCAACTCGATCCTATGAGCTTTGGATTAATCCAAGCTGAATTCAATTACAAGGAGCAGCTTCTGAGGTTGTACCATCAGGAAGAGCTGATCGCCCGACAACATTCTTGACTCCGTTGGTTAAAGGAGGGTGATTCCAAGACAAAATTATTCCATGCTATCACCAAAGCAAAGCGCACGAGCAATATGATTCATTCGCTTGAGATTGATGGTGCTCTGCTTAATGATGGGGATGCTATTGCTCAAACTTTCAAACAAAAATTCTGCACTGTATATAATTCCAACGATGGATCAGGACAACTCACTCCTGGCTGTCTGAATTCTGCGGTCTCGGATGCTGAGAATCAGACGTTATGCTCCCTTGCCACGAGGACTGAGCTCACCTCTATTGTTACTCAAATGAATCCTGATCGGGCTCCGGGCTACGATGGATTCAATTCTGAATTCTACAAGAAGTCTTGGCCTATCATTGCGGATGACTTCCTTGCTGCTATTAATAATTTTCTTCGATCCGGAAAGCTTCTGAGTTCTATGAACAACACTATACTTTGCCTGATTCCCAAGAAGAAGATCCCTGCTTCCCCGTAGGATTTCCGCCCAATAGCACTCTATAATGTAGCATACCACATCTACGCAAAGCTGCTCGCCAATCGCCTGAAGGTTTTGCTCCTGACTCTGATCGATAGCAACCAGTCTGCTTTCATCAGTGGACGTCGTATTGGTGACTTGATCCTCTTAGCTCAGGAACTCTGTCACAACATTCACTCCGGAAGGGGTGCTAGTCGAATGTGCATTAAATTGGACCTTCACAAAGCATTTGAATCCCTTAATAGTACCTTTGTAAGCAATGTGATGCATGCCTTAGGCTTCTGCAGCCAGTGAATATCTTGGATGGAGTGTATGAACGCTCGTTTCTCCCTACTGATCAATGGTGAATCTTCTGATTGGTTCCCCTCTACGAACGGTGTCCGGCAAGGGGATCCACTGTCTCCGTATCTGTTTGCACTGGCAATGCAAGCTCTCTCTGCGAGGATGAATCAGGCGGAACGACATTATCTGATTCAGCCGATGAAAAGTGGCTCTATTACGGTGTCCCATATCATCTTCGCTGATGAGTTAATGGTCTTCCTTAAGGCTGAAAAGCAGAATGCGCGTCAACAGAAGTGCATAGTTGATGAGTTATCAAGTACTTCTGGGTTGCTGGTTAACCATCAAAAGAGCTCTATGTTTTTTGGTGGCACGACGCTGCATTCTGGCTAGACTACGTCACATTTGGTCTTGCTATTGGTGAACTACCGATCAAGTACCGTGGCCTCCCCCTAATTTCTAAGTGACTATCAGCTAGTGCATGCAACCCTCTCCTCCAGGTGATCAAAACCAGGCTTCTGTCCTGGAAAGGAAAGCTACTTTCTTTTGCTAGAAGGGTAGAACTGATCCGCTCATTACTTTCTGCGATGCATGTTTACTGGACTTCGAGTTTTATGCTTTTGGCGAGTGTCATTAAAGAAATTGAGAGACTCATGATGACTTTCATATGGTTCGGGGATGAGAAGGGATGCTATGTCTTCATTTCCTGGAGGAACATCTGTCGACCCAGAAAGGAGGGTGGTCCTGGCATTCGTCGATTGGAAGACTCCAACATTGCAAACATGATGCAGCTGCTCTAGGAGGTGGAAACCAACGACTATTCGCTTTGGGTAAAGTGGATGCGGCAGAAATATCTGAAGGGTGCCTCTATCTGGTGTTCGCGACCTCCTCAAAGCTGCTCGTGGGCTTGGTGTAGCATCCTTCGTGTTCATGAATTAATGCGCGACAAGCTGCACTACTGCATTAGTGACGGGAATCGGTTCCAGTTTTTTCAGGACCCCTGGTTGAATCAGAGCACTGTTTGGGAGAGTGGAGGGGAACAGCTAAGACGCGACTTGGTATGCGATGCTCGATGTCTTGTGAATCGATTCATCAGTCATGGACTGTGGGCACTCCCAGGATCAACTACAATGGAGATGTAGGAAATCTGGCCTGAGATACTGGCCACCACCAGTGGTACTAGAGGCGACACTATCTATTGGCTACCCTGTGCTGAGGGCTTCTATGTCCGCTCTGCTTGGAAGGCTGTTCGTGAAAAGAACCCTGAGGTTTACTAGATGATCATTGTCTGGCAGCGAGGGGTTATTCAGTGCCATGCATTATGTGCTTGGCGTGCACTATCTCATGGTCTTCCAACACATGATGCACTGAAGCGTCGGGGAATTGCTGTTGTCTCCAGATTTGTGCTCTGTTATAGAGAAATGGAAACGTTGGATATCTTTTCTGGCTATGCAATTATTCTGCCCAGGTTTGAAAGATTCTCCTACCCAAGCTGGGATGCCTGCAAGCACCAACCTTTCTTGAGGCCACACGAGAATATTGTACCTCCCTCCGGAATAACCACAGATGTAAGCAGGAAATGAGATGGGCCGCTGCGATCTCCACGGAGGTTGTGGGTCATCTTTGGTATAAACGGAATAGGAGGTTCCTTTATAAGAATTCTAGAGTGAGAAGCTCTGACTTCTCTCTCGAATTTGGGTTTCGGGGGTTGGTGGGTCCAGTATTTCAATCTCTCCGTTTTGGCAGGCTGGCATTAGGGGGCGAAATCTATTTTTTGGTGACTAGTTTAAGGACTAAGTATGACTTAGTTGGCTACGCTCTCCAGAAATGACGGATCACTCGAGCTTAACAACCCGTACTTTGGGTGATTACTGGCTGGTGCAGCTTCTGGCAAGCTCAGGTGGAGGTGGTCGGGGTTCGGGAGGCGCGACCAGGGGAAGGGGGGCCTTGGCATGGCTCCTACTTCACAGCAGCCCAGATCGCGGTCTAGAGGATCGAGGAGAACGGCAAGTCCAGCACAAGTTGTTGCTGCTGCTCCGTCATCCTAGGCCCAGAAATGTGGTGCACGGGGCCCGTCATCTATGGCACTTTAATATTTCCCTCCGGTCATCAGGGATGGAGTTAAAGTGGCTGTCTACCCTCAGGAAGAAGTGGCGCGCACTGCGGCTAACTGGAACCGAGTTCTGGTGGGATACTTCATTGGTCTGCGACCGTTTGTCCCAGCACTGGCGACTCACTTCAAGAAGGCATGGAAGATAAAAGGGGAACTGTAGGTGCTATATCGTGGCAATGGTTTCCTCCTGTTCAAATTCACAAACGATGCAGATATGCAGTCTGCCCTAGAAGGTGGGCCATGGTTTATCCGGAGCAAGCAACTAATACTACGCTCCTGGTCGCTAGATTCCAAATTTGAAAAAGAAAAACTTTACTCAATTCCTATTTGGATTAAATTCCCTAAGCTCCCTCTTCGGTTCTGGTCTGCTGCTCTGATTGGACGTGGTTATCCTCTGTACATGGATGAAGCCACAGTGCTTGGTCTCAGACTAGACTTCGCACGTGTTTGTGTGGAGATTGACGCTTCCTTCTCCTTTCCACATTCTATCCAGTTGTAGGTGGATGGAGAGATTGAGTCAGTTGATGTTCACTATGACTGGAAGCCGACACCATGTAAAACTTGTAATTCATTTGGGCATGAGCATGGTGTGTGTTTGCCTAAAGCTCTGGATTCCGCTCCAATTCATGGTGGGGAAATGCCGACTAGAGGTGAGGACGCAGTGGCACCTAGTGGCACATCCGCTCCCCCACCACTCTACCTAGACCTCCCAGGTTTAGAGTATGCTACTGAGGAGCAGCAACTAGTCTCTACACCTATGCCAGGATCTTAGATGGCTACACCATTGGAGGCCATTACCCTGGAAAACCTGAGCAAACCTAATCAGAAGCACAAATCCTATAAGGCTACACCTTATGCTCGACGGATGGCAGATGAGGATTCGAACTCATTCGTCTTGCTTGACTCCACTGATGAGGAGGTGGAATCACTGATTGCCAAAGTTCAGCAATCTAGGAAAACGATTCACCCAAGACTGTTAGGGGCTGGGGACTCCACCAGAGAAGGATTGAAGCCCGCTCGACCATCGGATATCCATGAAGAACATTAGCTGGAGTATACGTGGATTGAATAGTAGAGGGAAGCTCTCTGCTATTAGGGACTACACCTCGTAGATGGATTGCTTCATTGTCTGCTTGTTGGAGCAAAAGATCAAATAGGATGTTGTGTCTATGGTGGGCAAACACTGGCCCTCCTTTGAGGTGGTTCATAACAACGCCAGTGATCCCTCGGGTAGAATCATGGTGCTTTGGAACAATAAGAAAATCTCCCTTTCTCTTCGTGTTGAGACACCACAAATGATGCATTTTGAGGCTCGTATGCTGCATCATAAGTTCTTCCTTTCTGTAATCTATGGCGCCAATGATCTATCTACTAGGAGACTTCTCTGGAATGATTTTCTGGGAATCTACCGAAGGATCCCTGCTTCCCAGGAGGATTTCTACCCAATAGCACTCTGTAATGTAGCATACCACATCTACGCAAAGCTGCTCGCCAATCGCCTGAAGGTTTTGCTCCTGACTCTGATCGATAGCAACCAGTCTGCTTTCATCAGTGGACGTCGTATTGGTGACTCGATCCTCTTAGCTCAGGAACTCTGTCACAACATTCACTCCGGAAGGGGTGCTAGTCGAATGTGCATTAAATTGGACCTTCACAAAGCATTTGAATCCCTTAATAGTACCTTTGTAAGCAATGTGATGCATGCCTTAGGCTTCTGCAGCCAGTGAATATCTTGGATGGAGTGTATGAACGCTCGTTTCTCCCTACTGATCAATGGTGAATCTTCTGATTGGTTCCCCTCTACGAACGGTGTCCGGCAAGGGGATCCACTGTCTCCGTATCTGTTTGCACTGGCAATGCAAGCTCTCTCTACGAGGATGAATCAGGTGGAACAACATCTTCTGATTCAGCCGATGAAAAGTAGCTCTATTTTGGTGTCCCATATCATCTTCGCTGATGATTTAATGGTCTTCCTCAAGGCTGATAAGCAGAATGCGCGTCAACTGAAGTGCATCGTTGATGAGCTCTCAAGTGCTTCGGGGTTGCGGATTAACCATCAAAAGATCTCTATGTTTTTTGGTGGCACGACGCTGCATTATGGCTAGATTGCGTCACATTTGGGTCTTGCTATTGGTGAACTACCGATCAAGTAACTTGGCCTCCCCCTGCTTACTAAGCGACTGTCAGCTACTACATGTATCCCTCTCCTCTAGGTGATCAAAACTAGGCTTCAGTCCTGGAATGCAAAGCTACTTTCTTATGCTGGAAGGGTAGAACTGATCCGCTCGATACTTTTTGCGATGCATCTTTACTGGACTTCGAGTTTTATGCTTCCGATGAGTGTCATTAAAGAAATTGAGAGACTCATAATGAATTTCTTATGGTTTGGGGATGAGAAGGGACGTTGTGTCTTCATTTTTTGGAGGAACATCTGTCGACCCAGAATGGAGGGTGGTCTTGGCATTTGTCGATTGGAAGACTCCAACATTGCAAACATGATGCGGCTGCTGTGGGAGGTGGAAACCAATGACTTTTCGCATTGGGTAAAGTGGATGCGGCAAAAATATCTGATGGGTGGCTCTATCTAGTGTTCGCGACCTCCTCAAAGTTGTTCATGGGCTTGGCGTAGCATCCTTCGTGTTCACGAATTAATGCGCGACAAGCTACACTACTGCATTGGCGACAGGAATCGGTTCATGTTTCTTCAGGACCCTTGGTTGAATCAGAGCACTATCTGGGAGCGTGGAGGGGAACGGCTAAGACGTGACTTGGTATGCGATGCCCGATGTCTTGTGAATCGGTTCATCAATAATGGACTGTGGGCACTCCCAGGATCAACTACTATGGAGATGTGGGAACTCTGGCCTGCGATACTAGCCACCACCATTGGTGCTGGAGGCGACACTATCTGTTGGCTACCCTGTGCTGAGGGCTTCTCTGTCTACTCTGCTAGGAATGCTGTTCTTGCAAAGAACCCTGAGGTTTACTGGACGATCATTGTCTGGCAACGAGGGGTTATTCCGTGCCATGCGTTCTGTGCTTGGCGTGCTCTATCTCATGGTCTTCCAACGCATGATGCACTGATGCGTCGGGGAATTGTTGTTTTCTCCAGATATGCGCTCTGTTATCAAGAAATGGAAATGTTGGATCATCTTTTCTGGCTATGTGATTATTCCACCCAGGTCTGGAAGATTCTCCTTCCCGAGTTGGGATGCCTGCAAGCACCAACCCTTCTTGAGGCCACACGGGCATACTGTACCTCCCTCCGGAATAACCACAGATGAAAGCAGGAAACGAGATGGACTGCTGCGATCTTCACAGAGGCTGTGGGTCATCTTTGGTATGAATGGAATAGGTGGTTTTATGATGAGCTTTGCACTCCCATGGAGGCCAACAAGTTTGCGCATTAGTGGGGGTGTAGTCGTTGCAACACTACTGTCACCAACAGGCTTTGCATGCTGCTGTGCTTGTGGTGCTTGTGCTTGCCGCTGTGCTTAGGCCTCGTGGACTTTGGATTGGGCAGCTGGGGTTAGGTTTGAGCCCTATTTTCTGTAGTCTTTTGGGAGGCTATGTGTCTAGGCTAAGTTTCACGCTCTTTTTTTTGCCAGAAGTAAGGAGGGCAGCCCTTAAATTATATTAAAAAAAAAATATGAACAAAAAACTGTGGGCTCCAAAAAAAAGACCCAAGTAGAAGCAAACGCTTACAAAAGCCCATGGAATCGAAACCTGTTGAGGCCCCCAAATTGACCAGCCCGAGTTCAACAGAAGGCCCCTCATGGACTAAACCCTTATCAAATAGTAAACTCGCCAGCCAATAGAGGCAAAGATATTCTAAAGCCTGGAACAGCCCAATAGCCAGTACAACACAAAATGTCAAAACCACCACCACGAACAAAACAACGGATGGTCGTCCTACACTCGATCCAGAACACATGAGAGTCACAATGCCATGCATCACTGACGTCCAGTGGAAAGCAAGACATGCACCACCTCCTCCACAGAACATGGCCGATAGTCCTCCTCATGTGTATGCTTGTTTCGCTCCTCCCAAATACGAGCAATCAGCCCAGTGAGGACCCTGGACGTACGAGCACGATTTTCCCCCTTGGGAAGCATGCACCAGTGATTGATCGCATCGGTGAAGGTCACAGATGCTTCCACCTAGAGTCCGGCAAGGCCCTAAACTCGAGCGGTGAATGGGCACAACCAGAGAAGATAATTAAGAGTTTCCTCAGCGTTCTGGCAGAGAATGCATCGTGAAACCAGTATGATACCCCATCGTTTGAGTACATTGTGGGTGGGGAGGCCGCGGCTGATTACCCTCTAGGCATAGAGGGCATGACGGGGGATGGCACTATGACTCTAGATAAGTTCAGTCCAAAGACATGTAGGATCGAATAGCTCCTCTAACGGTGGGGTGAATAGAGAATTAACACTTTTTATTTTACTTCTACTACTTTTTAGAGATTAATGAAAATTGCATACAAAGGATATTATTTAACAAATATAATCAAGCTTAACTACTTATGCAATTTATATAACCTACAAGAAGAGGATGAGAGCAATTGATATAGACAAGGAATTTATAGTGGTTTGGCAACCCCGCCTAGTCCACTCCTCAAGACCCTCTTGAGATTTTTCCCTTATTAAAAATAAGATAACGAACTTACATGTTGGCTACACCACCAATGCTTGCTTTCTCTTCCCACTTCTCAATCCCCGAGAAGCTAGAGCCCTTTACTTTGATGCTTATACAGAATTTAGAACTATCCCGCTCACAGAGAATGATAACAACAG
>JAMKQA010252769.1:0-10739 GCA_024699735.1 Posidonia australis
GTGGGTTTATGTGAATGATGTTTGCCCTGTGTAACAACATGGAGGCATGTGGAACCCCAAACAAATGGATTTGGATGTGGTTTTGGGTTTTGACCCTATAAACGAATGAAAAAGATGATTTTGTGTGGTTTTGGGCATGTGACCCAATTTATGGTTTTAATGTGGTTTTGATGGCTTGAGTTGGGACCCTAGTGGAGGGTCAAGTGTTGCAAGGAAATAAAGTCCTGCAATGAGAAGAATGAAATGGAAAATGGTATTTGAAAAATTGGAAAGAGTTTTGAAATGGAACACTAATAATGTGTTATGAACAAGATTGTGGTTTCTGAGCTTGAGCCGGTGTAGGCTGAGCCTGGGTCATTGGACCTAGTTGTTCGGGTCACCGAGCTCGTAGCAGTGTAGGCTGAGCTTGGGCCTTTGAGTCTAGTTGTTCGGGTCACCGTCGGTGTAGGCTGAGCCTGGGTAGTTGTACCTAGTTGTTCAGGTCACCGAGCTCGTAGCGGTGTAGGCAGAGCCTGGGCTATTGAGCCTAGTTGTTCGGGTCACCGACGGTGTAGGCTGAGCCTAGGTCATTGGACCTAGTTGTTCGGGTCACCGACTGGAGCGTCAGATAGAGACGTATCCCCGTGCACTTATGAAAATGAAATTGAGGCCGGTTGGCTGGGTCGGTGACATCCCGCGCGGGGAATCTCATCACGGCAGTGCAGGAAGGTAGGGGAAGGATGTCCTCACCTACTGCTTGTGTGCCTGGTTACCCTTGATCAAGGTAACAACAGTAAAGAAAGTGGAAATGAATAAAGAAAGAGAAATGTGTTTTGGTCAGGATTTGACTTGTAAAATGGTCCTAAAATCCTGAAAAGAAATGATGATGTTCTAACCAGTTGCCAGCCAATGTTTATGATTTGATTTTGAGTCCAATGAGGCATTGTGTTTTAGGCTGGATCTGGTTAGAATGTGTATTTGAAAAGTGTGTTTTGGGAAGAAATCCCCAATATTGAAAATGGAAATGTTTTGGAAAAAATGAATTCCAAAAGGTTTTTTGAAAGAAATGTAAATGAATGTTTTGTAAGAAGAAAATGTGATCTTGAAACAAATTTCCAAGATGTTTGGGAAAAGAAAAGAGATCTGGCTTTTGAAAAAGAATTTGGTTTTGGGATTGAATTCCCAAGTGATTATTTAATAAAAGAAAGGATGATTTTCAAAAAAAAAGAGAAAACCAAGTTTTTGCAAAATGATAAGAAACAAGTTTCTTTTGGTTTTGCCGAGTTTTGTTTGTGGTTGTGTGTTTTGGGATGCGTACTGGGTGACTTAGATGTCACTCACGCATGCTATTTGATTTTCAGGTGTAGACCGTGTGTAGTCGAGTCCCAGTGTCTAGCCGCACATTGTGATCCTGAAGGTGAGCCTTAGTTACAGTTCTATTTGTTCTGTAATTTTGTGTAATTATGCTTGAGATACTATGATTTGGTAGCATGCCCGGGATCGGGGCGTTACAATACCCACACAACTCACATTACGATGGACCAACCCGGCCACGTCGAATCAAATTAGATCTAATAAGAATTTTGTCTTGTGTAGTAAGCCAAACAAAAAATTTGATTTTCAAAAGAACAGTAGATTTCCAAATAGACTTTCTAAATTTGGATTGCAGACCATCAGCGTTCAAAAAGTCATAACGACTCTTAATTGAAAACTCCTTATTTGAAGTTAGAGTCTACGCTAAAGAATCTTCCCCACCTAATAAGCTAATGGAGTCTATTATATTTATAAATTCATGTAATCAGGTGAAAAGTGGAAGGAGCTAAGGGAATCAATACAGTGCAATGGGAAAATATCTAGTTGCATATTATTATAATTTAGCATCATTTTCTCAACAGTACTTATTACAAAATAATAAGTATAAATATGGCCAAGTGTGTTTCAAAGCAATATTATCTGTCCAATTGTTTTCCCAGAAGATAACTTTTTTCCCATCGTTCAGAGAGAATGAAGTTAACAAATTATCAATAGGGAAACACTTCCTCAATTCTTACCAAAGGGGAGATGCTCTGTTAAAGGCCACATTAAATAAAGTACCCAAGTTATTGAGAGAAAGATATCTGCTTATAACAAGTGTCAGCCACTTTAAATGTAGATTATTTGCAAGTAGTTGTTAAAGTAACTTACATTTCAAAGCTACATTGAAATTTCTAATATTGATTATCCCAAACTCATCTTATTCCTTATTTTGGCATATATTTTGCCGTTTGGAGAAATTGAAGCCCGCTTGAGATGTGGAATTGGATTTCCATAGGAAACGTCGATGAATTCGATCAATTTCCAATTCCACTTTCTTGAATAAATGAAGAACAATCAAATAGTAAGTAAGAATAGCAAACAATATTGAGTTGATTAGAGTTAGCTGACCTCAAATAGATAAGTATTTAGCCTTCTAGGTATCTAATTTAGTCGTAATTTTATTCAGCACATGCACTCAATCATTATAAGAGGCTTTTTTATAATGCAAAGGTTGTCTCAAGTACTTGACTGAAAAAACATGATAGAATAGCCTAGGATAGAGAAAAATCTATCCATTAATTGCTTAAAGATGTGAATCCCCATGAGGGAGGATTTATTGAATTTTATTTTAAGACTTGAACAAGCTTGAAAACAACATAGTATTCTTTTAAGGTTGATAATACAATCCTCAATAGAAGTGAGAAAAAGAAGAGTATCATCAATATACTGTATGTTTAATATTTTAGGCCTAGAATGTAGATATTGAACACCCTTAATAAGATTAATTTGTTTTCCACAATAAACAAGGGATCACCTTGTCTTAAATCACTTGAAGATCTAGAAAAGCCTTTAAGGGAGTCATTTACTAGGATAGAGAATTTTGTTGATGTGATACACATCCTAATGCATGTAATCCATTTATCACCACACCCTAGTCCTTTAAGTGGGATAAAGATGTTTTTTAAAAGGAAATAAAGAAAAAAAAAGTGTGAGTACGGCTATCAATCTTTCTTATCCCTACAAATATTCTGTCAAATGACATAATTTCTGTAGGGATAAGAAATAAGATGGTTTAGGAATAATAAACATCCGTAATTTCAATGTTGTCTTTAAATACAAACTTCTGTGGCACCTTCTTTTGCACAAAGGCAACCTCAAATGGTGTTGTTTATTTACAAGAAGATATCTCAGACGTTACAACCTTGAAGCAATCCTTAACTCTACAGGGAAAGAATCCTTAACTCTATCTGGATCAATCCTAAATCTCACAAAACAACCTTATGTACCTATTTAATTTAAAATAGTAATTCTATCCTATTTTGGGAAAGTAGATGGTCTAGACAGACACTCCGTAAATTCTCATACCCTGAGCTTTGTGTCCTTGCCAAATATAAAAAATGAACTTTGGTACAAATGATATCTTCGTACCATGCGAGACGGATGGACTTGTTTCAACCCATCCTAATCCATTTGATCTCCCTCCTACTCAATCTTAATAGAATTATTAACACAATTTTTCTTGCTACTAAGAATGATTCAATCCTTTGGATGCCTTCCCAATCTTATGAATTCACTATTAATAGTTGTTATAAAATACTCGATGAAAGTGGGTTGAGATCATCATTTCAAAAAAAAAATGAAAGTGTGATGCTCCTCTAAAAGTTAAAATTTTTACTTGACTTGTAATGAAGATAAAATCCTAATGCATGAAAATTTGGCAAGAAAAGGATTGTTAGGTCTATTACACTATGAAATTTGTGGATCAATATGGAATCAGTAACTCACATTTTTTTCCACTGCTCTGTTTTCGTGCCTATTTGGAATTACTTTTTGCACAATACTATTATTCATTTAGTTAGTACAAATTTATCTCAAACTTTTACTTTAAAACAATACTTCATACTTCCAATTAACAATAAGAGTTGAAACACCCTTGTTGTAGCATCCTTTTGGAGTTTTTGGTTATATCATAATGAGGTTATTTTCTGTACCATAGAAGTGATATTTCCTCAATTTTTCATAATATTATGTCACTAACTATTTTTTGGCTAGAAAATTTGCCTCATAGTTAGGGAATTGTAACTACCTCTACCTCCACTGAGCTTAGAACTTTGTAGTAAGGTTGGGATATTGCACATCAACTACAAAGGATTGCCACTCAATCATCTGCCAATCCTAGACCCCCCCTTGCTACAAGGAAGATAGTTTATTTTAGTAAGGATCCAATTGCTATTGGTCCTCCTACTATTTATCACAAACTGTAATTATCCTTTTGATTTAAGTTACTATAATATGGTATATGCCTTGCCTGCTATTATATTTTATATTAGGCTTTTGTCTTCCCATATGACTTTGAACTCTATACAATTCACTTGGTGATAGTTATCATGACCAAGTTTAGTTAATACAATACTTACCATTTGCAAAAGAAAAAAAGAAAAAACAGCCAAGTACCATCATACCTCTATAATTCTATCTCATACAATACTAGCTATCATTAATACATCTATCATTTACTATCATTCTTCATCATAAATCATTATCTACTATTATACCAAAATGATAGAAGAATTATAGCAGGGTAAAAAACATATGATTATATATGGTAATGTATAATGAAGAATAATAGTAAAATGGTAGATGCTTGATACTAATTGTTAATGTATGAAAAATAATGACAACAGAATCATGAGTCGTAAAAATTACATTGGCAAGAAAAAAGTCGGATGAGGAGCCAACCAAGCTGTATTTCCCTTATTTCCCTTACATTGGTAGGATCCATTGCATATGTGAGTGTAACGATCTAGATCTGAAACAACACTTTGAGTCAAATATTACATTGGGAATTTTAGGTCGTTGAACGCTGAGTTCCCTGCATTTAATATAAAATGCAGCTCTAGAAGAGTTTTATGCCGGAATTATGGATTTTTGGCTTTCTTGGTATTAGACTCAGAGTGTGGTGTGTCTTATGTTGGACACATGTAGGCATGCATTTAACACCTGTAGTCTATGAGGGTCAACTGCGTGTTGCTAGTGTGGATTGCTAGCGCGAGTTGCCAACATGTATTGGTAGAGTGGAAAATTCAGTATTCAGAACTCAAAACTGAAGCTAAATTTTGTGGATTCGGCCTCACAACTGAGTTTTGGATGTCATATACTGGTGTTCTAAGGTTGTGAAGCTGTGTGGACCCTCGTAGAGACCTTGATGATTGTTTTGAGGTTGTGGTAGTTGTCGGTGAGCCTTGACAGCTAATCTCCTCTAGCACAAGCTACTTGAGCTGTAAGTGGTTGTGCGGCCATGGTTTTGTGCTCGTAACCTTGCATGTACGTGGAAATGGTCTGGAGGATACTTGTGGTGTGGTCTTTGAGTTGGTGTTCGGGGTTGTTGAGTTTCATACTCATGGTTGGGCTCATGTACTTATGACCACAGACTTGTACTCAAGTTCTTCCTTGGCTCGCGGCTTTTGAGGGATAGCTTGTTTTTGTCTTTGGTTGAGAGTGCGATGAAAAGGAGGTGAGATTGTAAGGAGGATTTGAGAGCTTCTTTTCCCTTTTCCTTCCTTCCCCTTCTTCTGTCTCTCCTCCTTATTCTTCTTTCTTCTTATCTTCTCCTATCTATTTATAACGAGAGAGAGAGAGAGAGAGAGAGAGAGAGAGAGAGAGAGAGAGAGAGAGAGAGAGAGAGAGAGAGGAGACAAACAGAGAGAGGGGGGAGGCAAAGAGATAGAGAGGAGAGATGAAGAGGGAGGAGGAGAGGAAGCACCACCATCGCCGTTGTCAAGAGGAAAGGAGGAGGAGATGCAGGGAGGATGCACAATCGTCGCTCATCGTCGTCTCACATTGTTAGTGGAGGTACACACCCCATAGATGTTTCCTTTTCACGTCAAATTTGATTATAGGGGCATGACAGTGTGGTATCGTAGTGTGTGAATGCCTGGATGATTTTTAGAGAATTTATGGAGCTTTTAAGATGTTTTTAATGGTGTCTGTTGGTCTATTTGGTGAATAGTGCTTGTGTGCTTTAGATGGTGATTTCTTGTGATCTACTTATTAGATCTTTGTGATTCTTGTCCTAAATGGAAGATTATCTTGAGATCTTCAATTTGGCATATTATTCGTGATTTTTGGATGCTTGTGGTGAAACCAGTGTTGGTTTCTTTCTCATAGGTGAATAGTGCAATAAATGATACCTAGGAGCTTTGACTTGTTATTTTGGGTGATCTACTCAATGGATCTTTGTGATTTTGGTTCCAAATTGTGGAACTCGTCGAGATCTTCAATTTGTTATATGGTTTGTAATTTTTAATAGAGCGATGAATTTTTGGCATCAGTTATTTAATCGTGGTTTATAGTGTGCATCGTCGATTTTCAGAGTCCAAGGAGGAGGAGGAATGGTAAAGTTTGAGCATTTTGTATTTTTATCCTTCACATTTGTGTAAATTACTTTTTAGTCTTTATGTGACATTTGGACCTGATTATCCATTTTAATGGTAAACCATGTAATCAATTATAATATTGTATAAATAGTTTATTAATGGATAATCTGTTGTTTCTTGGATGTGAGATAGTTTGGTTGGCTTTCTGTGCACCTGTCTGTGATTTGGGACCAATGTGGAGTCCGATTTGAGGACGCATAGTCGTCTCGATTTGTGTGTCCATTCTTTTCTCTTTTTTTCTTCATTTTTCTCGTTCTCTCACTCACGAGTTCTCCTTATCCTTGTCCTCTTCTTCTTCCTTCATTGAGCCCATGCCACCAGCGACACCAGCCCAAGCCTCCCCGTCCCTTCTGACACGATGGGCGGCAGATGCAACGTGGGAGGAGGAGGAGATAAAGAGGGGTGGAGGCGAGCGGAAGAGAAGGGAATGCAGTTGAGAGAGAAGAGGAAGAGGGAGAACAGTGCCTGCGATAGAAGAGGGTTGAGCCGTGTGGTTCGCCGGTGAAGAGGAGCTTCACCGGGGCAGGAGAGATTCGCCGGAGCGTGAGGAATGTCGTCGGAGTGCCATCTGAGGTACGTGGCTTTCTTACTCTCTCGTTTCCATGCTTTCAGTTGATTATGTTAAACGCATGAAAAATAGAGATAAATGCATGTAAAATCATAGAAAAATGGTAGAATTGATGGAAATGTGTTGAATAACATGAAAATGTAGATATCATGCGGTTAGGATGGAAATTGGTAGGGTTATACGAGATTTAGGAATGAAGGCTACAGTAGTCGTTTTTGACCTTCACCTTTGTGATTTTTGTATGAATTGCATAGTTGATGGATTGATGAATGGTTTGGGGGATTTTGAAATAGACTCAAGGGTCTACACCTCATGATTTATTTGTGTTTTATGATGTTTGTTTGAGGGGTCTACCGGAGGCTCCCACTTCCAGCGAACGAATGGTTGTTGGCAGAAGCCGTGTACAGAACACAGGAGATTCAGCATGCCGAACTAGGTTTGGCATACCGAATCCCTGTCAAATTGTATAGAGGTGTCTGGTTTCGGTAGACCGAAATCCATCGATCAACCAAAACAGGAGGTTTCGGTATACCAAAAATATTTGGTATACTAAACTAGTGATTTTCGGTATATCGAATTTTAGTTAGGTCTGTAGGATGTGGGTACCAAAAACTAACAAACCTGGACCCAAAATGATATGGGTACCAAAATCATCGCTTCCTTCTTGTAATGCAGGATGAAATCTAAATGAATCCTTGACAGTAGATGCTCAAGGCATACGACCTGACAAATTGATCTACTTTGCTCATATACTGCCAAGGAAGATGGATCGGTAACTTTTGGAGACAATGCAAAAGGAAAAATTGTCAGAATTGGCCATGTTAGTAATTTTGATAATCCTTCTATTGAAGATGTCTTGCTTGTAGATGGATTAAAACACAATCTCATAAGTATTAATCAATTATGTGATAAAGGATATAAAGTTATCTTTGACAAAAGGGAATGTCTCATAATTGATTATACTATTAGTAAAGTGTTATTTGTCAGATTTAGAAAAAATAATGTATATAAAATAAATGTATCCTATGAATCTAAGTTATGCCTTACATCTACAAATGATGATAAATGGCTTTGGCATAGACGACTTGATCATGCTAGCATAAGTTAATTATCCAAAATTTCTAAAAATGAAAGTGTTGTTAGTCTACCAAAATTAGATTTCCAAAAAAACAAACTATGTGATGCTTCTCAATTTGGAAAAAATCTAAAACCTCATTTATGGCAAAAGATTGTATTTCCACTACTAAACCACTTGAACTCATCCACATGGATTTATTTGGCCTTAGTAGGACATTAAGTTTTGGTAGAAAAAGATATGCATTTGTATTAGTAGACGATTTTTCGAGATTCACTTGGGTTTTATTTTTAGCAAACAAAAATGATGTGTTTTCTGAATTTCAAAAATTTTGCAAGAAAATACAAAATTAAAAAGAATTGAAAATAATTAGAATTAGAAGTGATCATGGTAGTGAATTTGAAAATGAAAATTTTGAAATATTTTGTGAAGAAAATTGTTTTATACATGATTTTTTCGTTTCTTAGAGCTCCTTCACAAAATGGAGTAGTTGAGAGGAAAAATAGAACTTTATAAGAAATGACAAGGAACATGCTTTGTGAAAATAATTTACCAAAACACTTTTAGGTCGAAGCCATAAACACTGCTGGTTACATTTTAAATCGCATCTCTCTAAGACCTATTTTAAACAAAACTCCCTTTGAGTTGTGGTTTGAAAAAGTTCCAAGGATTTCTCATTTCAAGGTTTTTGGTTGCAAATGTTTTATTCTTAATACTAAATACAATTTGGATAAATTTGACTCTAAATCTGATGAAAGTATTCTTGTAGCATACTCTATAAGAAGCAAGTCATATAGAATTTATAATAAAGGAACATTAACTATAGAAGAATCCATGCATATAGATTTTGATGAAACTCCAATTAAAATAATTAATGTAGAAGAAGAACCCAAATTTAATTATAATAACACAAATATCGATCAAACAAATCAAACTACAAAAGAACCTAAAGAAAATCCTAAATCATGACAATATATGCCTAGTCACCCTAAAGAACTCGTCATTGGTGAGGTCTCTAAGGGGATTATGACTAGATCTAAACTTGAAAACGAATGCGGCACTTATGCCTTTGTTTCATCTATAGAGCCCAAAAATGTAACTGAAGCTTATGATGATGAATATTAAGTAAATACAATACATGAAGAACTAAATAAATATGAAAGAAATAATGTATGGAATTTGGTTCCAAAACCTGAAAAACAACAAGTCATTGGAACAAAATGGATTTTTAGAAACAAACTAGATGAATCTAGGAATGTAGTTAGAAATAAGGCTAAGTTAGTAGCTCAAGGTTATAATCAGGAGGAAGGCATCGATTTCGATGAAACCTATGCTCCTGTAGCTAGATTAGAGTCAATTAGAATGTTATTAGCATTTGTTAGTCATCAAGGGTTTAAACTTTTTCAAATGGATGTAAAAAGTGCATTTCTAAATGGAATTATTGAAGAAGAAGTATATGTCAAACAACCCCCTAGTTTTGAAGATGAATTTTATCCAAATCATGTTTACAAATCAAACAAAGCCCTATATGGACTAAAGCAAGCACCTAGGGCTTGGTATGAAAGATTACGGAAATTCTTACTTGATTAAGATTTTTCAATTGGTGCCATTGACTCTACCTTGTTCATAAAGAAGTTAGATAATGACATTTTAATTATCCAAGTATATGTTGATGATATCATTTTTGGATTGACAAATCAAAATATATGCAAGGATTTTTCAATGATTATGCAAAAAGAATTTGAAATGAGTATGATGAGAGAATTGACTTTCTTTCTAGGTCTACAAATAAAACAAAATAAAGAAGGAAAATTTATAGACCAAGAAAAATACACTAAGGAATTATTAAAAAAAGATTGGTGTGGATCGTAGCAAAATAGCTAAGACACCTATAAGCACCTCCACTAAGTTGAAAAAGGATGGGAATAGTCAAAAAGTCGATCAAAAACTATATAGAAGAATGATTGGATCTCTTTTATACTTAACAGCTAGTCGACCAGACATAATGTTTTGTGTATGCCTATGTGCAAGATTTCAAGCTTCACCTATGGAATCACACCAAAAGGCTGTTAAAAGAATCGTACGATATCTACAAGGATCAACTGATTATGGATTATATTATCTCAGGAACTCTAGCTTAGAACTATTAGGATATAGTAATGCCGATTATGTTGGATGTAGAATAGATAGAAAAAGTACTAGTGGCACTTGCCAATTTATAGGACACTCCGTAGTTTCATGGTTTAGTAAAAAAACAAAATAGTGTTGTACTTTTAACAACGGAGGCTGAATACATTGTAGCTAGTTGTTGTTGTGCCCAAATTTTATGGATGAAACAAACTCTAAAAGATTATGGTATAATGTAACACTCCAGTGCTACACAACAGTACGAGAACTACCCAAGCTTAATTACAAGCAACTAAACAGCAATATTAAACAAATAAAGCTCACTACCCAGACCTGTGTGCGGCAAACGTGGCTCGAATAGATGCACCAGACTAGAACTGCTCCAACACCCTAGCACCTGAAACAAGAAAGCACACGCGTGAGTGACAGGAATGTCACCCAGTACGTGCCCCAAAACAACACTAAAAGCACAGAAAAACCTTGCTAGAAAGCATCATTTTCAAAAGCCTTTATGTGCAATTCTCAAAACTCGTAAAGT
>JAMKQA010252776.1:0-12852 GCA_024699735.1 Posidonia australis
AATTTAATCTTTGATTTTGTGATTTAAATATGATTATTAATTTCGAATTTAGGGCTTTATTAATTGATTTGAAATTAGGTTTTTGAGTTTTAATTAGGATTTATTTATGGATTTTAACTTTAATTAGGATTTTCACTTATTTACTTGGATTTTTAAATGATTTAATTTCTTTTTACTTAATTAGGGTTTTTGTTTAATTAATTAAGATTTTTATTTGATTAATTAGGATTTTTATTGGATTTCAAGTGGATTTAATTGGGTTTTAAATGGATTAGGGTTTTTATTAGATTTTAAATGGATTTGATCAGATTTTATTTAATTAGGATTTTTTATTAGGGTTTTATGGGATTTTGGGTGGATTTTAATTAGATTAAGTGGACTTAGGTTGATTTGTTGGATTTCAGGTTTACTTGGGTCAAGTGGACTAGTGTGGACCTAATTGGGCTTGTGTGGCCTAGGATTTTGGTGGTTGCAACTAAAGCATCATCCAGAGGAGTCTGTTGCCAAGTGACTTCAAAATCGAGGTGTCTACAACAGCATTTGAGTATGTAGCTTCTCTTAAAAATTACAATGGTCCAACAATTTTACCAAACAACTTCTAGTAGTTACCAGGTTGTTAAAATCAAAAGACTTTTGAAATAATGATTTCTTTACATTTCTAGAAGCAGGAGTATGACTGCTTACAATCAAAAGCTAGTTTCTATACTT
Source organism: Posidonia australis (assembly GCA_024699735.1). Classification (NCBI taxonomy): domain Eukaryota; kingdom Viridiplantae; phylum Streptophyta; class Magnoliopsida; order Alismatales; family Posidoniaceae; genus Posidonia; species Posidonia australis. The sequence continues at coordinate 709 of JAMKQA010252776.1, forward strand.
GGGTCTAGAGGCTGACTGTTTGAAAAACTTTATCAAACGGACCCTCAAGCCTCATGATAAAAACTATTGTGTGTTTAATATATTTCAAACCTGTTAGACCTAGAGTTTGTCGAGTCTTGCTTAGTAGTTTTAGGTATGAACTCATATAGGATAGATGTTACTGAGAAGAGATAGCAGGAGTCTATGATCATAAATATACTAGCCCCAAGCAATTTAGTAAAGGATGACCAGGGGCCTCTGAGAAAAGAGCTACTAAGTAGAAGATCAATAGAAGCCTGTAAGAGGAAACTGGCTAGCTGGCTGAAAACTCTTCCCCTCTTCCCTTCCCTTCGCCCATGGCGATGTTGGGGTTCTCCACCTCCCCCACTGTCGCCGCCTCCCCTCTGCCGCTCCACTGACCTTCGCGGAAACCTCCGCCGATCCGCCCTGCACTAGAAAGCTCATGGCAAGATGGTTAGAAAGGAATCTGATCCGCCACCGCCGGCTCCAGATCTGACCACCGCCACCACCACCACCACCACCTCCCCCGCCTCTCGCAGATCTGCGATCCGCGGGCCCAGATTTGGGTGAAGATGCTGACGTAGCTCAAGACGAAAAGCAACCGCGTGAAGGGGCTGAGCTTCCACACCAGGAGGCCATGGATCCTCGCCAGCCTCCACAGTGGGGACCCTCCCCGGGGTCATCCAGCTCTGGGACTACCGGATAGGGACCCTCATCAACCACTTTGATGAGCACGACAGGCCCGTGCGCGGCGTCCACTTCCACAACTCCTAGCCGCTCTTCGTCTCCGGATGGGGTGGGGGCAGAGGAACGTCTTGTTCCAGCCTCAGGACAGAGGTACGTCTTGTTCCAGCCACCGGTCTCCGGTTGCTGGCCGGCACGGAGGTCTGTAGGGGGGTGGATCGCCACACGTCAACGGAGATGGGCAGCGGTCATCTCGCCGGGGAGGGTTTCGGACAGCAAGATCGCTCCGGAAGGCACTGCGAGGGCCAGGTAAATGGCTCCAGCGAGGTAATCTCTTCCTCTGAGTCTGTTAGTTCTGTGCCTGCCCTCTTTGGCTCTCTCGACACTTTGTCGACTGGATCTGTGATTTGGGTATGGGGGAGAGTTTTGCCTTGGTATCTGAAGGGTGTTTCTTACCCCTTTCGGCTCCTCCGGCCTATACCTTCGACAAGGCGGTAGGCTCTTGTCGGAACTTCTGTTCCGGCCACCGGTTGAGGCGGGAATCCCTATGCACTGACACGCATACAGCCTTTGCAGAAAACACTTTTGATACAGTGTGGAATTACACTATCTATTATCCTCCATCTATTACGCATTATTTATCTACCCCACTAGAGAATTAAATCATGGCTCTGGTTTTCGTGTTCCAATGACTATAACGTTGATAATGGGGTTTTTCTTGGGTGGGGGCATAATTTTCCCACGATTTATTCTGACTGGTGCCATTCTGTATCCCTCGTAAATAGTGGCGAGTCAAATCATATTTATTATCCTCCATATCCTGCCTTACCGTGTGAAAGAGAAAAAGGCTGTGTTGAAAAAGCGGGAAATATGACATGCCTTGACACTGGACCTTTCGAGATTTACTCTCCTGGCATCCCCTGTTAATCCTGGTTACTTTTGTGTTACTGATTTATTTCTGTCTTCTTTCCATCTTAAAATTGATCTATTTTATTCTGGTTGGACATTGTTATTTCAAATCATTCTCCGGTTGGTTTGGAATGAAAGGAACAATAGGTTTTTCAAATCACTCTCTGATTGATTTGGAATGATTACCAATGATATCTCTTCATTGTTTTACTGTTGGGTAGACTCTTTGGCTACAGGTTTCGAAAAAAGTGAAACTACACGGACAATACCATCTTATCAGCATAACAGAGTTGTGGAGCATAGTTTATTGGCTCTCAGCAATCCCCAATCTTGCAGTTGCTGAGAATTTTTGATGTAATACTTTTACTGCCTCATTTTTGTGACTAATTTTTGATGGCTTTTGTGGCTGAATAGCCTATGGGTTTGTAATATTACTTAAGACAATGTTTTTTATCTGGCATTTAAGCCGAAGAAATAATACCTATCTATCTCAACCGTTAACAAAAAATAGAAGCCTGTAAGAGCACTATTGTTTGCAATTTGGTGTCTTAACAAAGATGTCAAGCGACGTAGTTATTTCTATCATCACCAAGAAGAAGTCAAGACACAAGCATCCTTTAGGCAATCCCAAAAGCACCAAGTAAAAATTGTACATACATGCATGCAGATCGTGAAACATAATCCCTAGCTAATTGGAATGCTTTGTTGTCTTTGACATTCTTAGATAAAAATTGTGTAGCCCCCTGGTATCTCTTGACTCCTTTTTTGAACCAACCATGTCCTCCATGTCTACCTCTCTAGCTATGCAATCCACAATATTGTCAAGAAAGACTTAGGAGTGACTTCGACAATCCATGTCAACCTTATCATAATTCTCCAATTTACCTAGGGAAGTCAACATAAACCAAATTCTCACTAGAAAATCACATGAGTTCATAAACCTAGTCAATTGGATTGTCTCTTTGACAATAAGGAGGCCAAGGTTTAAATTTTATTACTAGTGGAATCTTTTCCTCTCAGTTGAGCACGAGCTTTTCCTCTCCATCTATGGTTAGATGTCTACCTTAGCTATACTTGTATATAACCTAAGCTTTTCATAGCATAGATCAAAACAAAACTTGGAAAATTCTCCTCCATCCTAAGCTTCTTAATCCTTATTCCTCACGCAACTCAAAAGTAGAGTAGCTACAAACCTACTTCTTCACAAGTACAATCCGTATTCAAAATGGAACCCTGATAAGCATCAATCAGCATGGTCCATAACTGGGCCGAATAGTAACCATGGCCATCTAAAGAGTGCAAAGAATTCGTGCGTAAGCCCATTCATCTGAACCGGGCTAAGTTAACCCAACCCATTTAGAATCTAGTGTACTATTGGGTGGTGTCTGTCAGCCCATTCATCTGAACCGGGTTAAGAACACCCAACCCGTTTAGAAACTAATTTACTACTAGGTGGTACTGTACGACCGTCGATCTAACGTAACCCATCCATCCAACGGCCCCGATCGCATCATGCTAAACTCCATATAAACGAGATGTTTTTCTGTCGTTGGACCAGTGGAGGTGGTCGAGAAGAGATAGCAGCGCCGTCGACGGCGGAGGGATGGCGGCGGAGCGTTGTGTGAGGATACACGTGGGTGGGCTGAGGGGCGGCGTGGTGGCGGAGGATGTGGAGAAGACCTTCTCTTCGCTTGGAAGGGTGAGCCGGGTGGAGCTCGTCACCCGCCCCGAAGGCCGAAGCTTCGCGTACATGGATTTCGAGCCCAGCTCCGACAAGTCACTCGCCAAGCTCTTCGCGACTGTGAGATTCCTCTCTTTTCCCTCCCACACACAACATTGCGCACCCACCAACACAACGCCCCCGCGCCCCCGCCCCCCTACCCCCCCGACAAACAAAACTTCATTCGTTCTTGCAGTTTTTGTTCTTCGTTTCCTGTACAGTGTCAGGCAGGAAAAAAAAAGGTTTTTTTTTCCTTTTTTTGGAGAATGTGGATTAGGATGTCTCAAACAAGTGGTTTAGGTTGAAGGAAAGAGCCCGATGTTAATGAAGGGAATGTCAAGTGTGTTCCCATGGTGGAAGGAGGTGAACCGTCACCCTGCCTAAGAAATCCCAAGCCATTATATTTTTAGGGATTAATCAATCATTGGAGCTTCCTTTATATAATTATTGTTTAGTATATGCAAGGACCTAGGAGCTCGTAGAAATTGTTTCTTATAGATGTGTACTCTGCGGGGTGATGACTTGAAGTTCTTTGATCAGGTCACCTTTTCGGGCCATTGAACCACTTCACATTCCCTGTCATTATATCATGTTGTAGCCAAGTAGCCTTGGCATGATGGTAAGGTTGCACCATTGTGACGTGGAGTTCATGGATTCAAGTCACAGAACTGACCTCTTCGTGTGTAGGGGTAAGGCTGCATAGGTGTCAAACACGATGGATTCAAGTCACAGAACTGCCTCGCGTGTAGTAGCCTTGGCACGATGGACCTGTTTTTTAATTTCTTCAAATCTTAGCTACCTTGCTAATTACCCCACCATTTTTTATGTTCCTCATCATTTGAGAAATATGGGAAGCTATTGATCTAATCCTTATAAAAATAGACTGAGCTTTCTAAATTGGTGGTGTTGATGTCTCCAATTAGGTGTGGTTTCACATGGATGTGTCTAGTGAAGTGTGCTCTCATTGGATGGGTATGTGGGTAAATGGGTCTTAGGATTTTAAGATTTCTTTGTTTATGCTCGTGTATTGCCTCCTTAAAGAGGTAGCTAGTGCTTCAATGTGAGAGAAAGGTCTAGGAGAAAAGGTGGAGATTAGAGCTGCTCTTGTTCTCATCTCCATCCTTTTTGTTTTGTATTTTGGACTAGGACATTGCTAGTTGGACCAAGGCTCCTGGAGTTGCCAAGAAAAAAGATGGTTTCTCATCCTAACCATCAAAAGAGTCAAAGCAAGCAAAAAGTATCTTCCTGCCATCTTAATGATGATTTGGTGGGAGTGAAGATCTTATCTTTCATTGGTTTTAATTTCATGATCAAAACTCCTTTAGTAACTTTGAATATCCTCTTCCTAGGAAAACTCTTCTAGAACACTACATTGTCATGTACACTTTTGTTGATGTACCATTATATAATGATTGTGTTTTAGTGGTCATTGTTATCCTAAACATTTGCATATTTTTATACAAATATGACCTATTAATGGAGAATTTGAAGTGTCTTTCTATGTTAATGTCACAACCATTAAGATGAATATAATATATTTGATATCTCTGATAAATCTTTGATATTCCTAGAAGAGGAATTTCTATTTCTCATACCTAAATATCAAATTCCTTGTGATGACTTAAATTTATGGTCATAAAAATCATTGATATTCCTTACTATCAGTATTTGCCAAACCATAAGAAGTACATTAAAATTGTTTTGAATAATATTACTATTCTCGTCAACTATCTTCCTCAATCGCTCTCTTGAAAATCTTTCAAAAATTTGAACACTAAGAGATAAATCAAGACTTAGTTGTCCTAGTCATTCTTGTCATACTTGTAAGAAATCAAGCTAATTGGACTATTGTCATTCTCAATAGCCAACCAACTTATCTTTTATCTCCTTTTGGTATACTTGTCTCTTGTATTGTAGAGTGAAATTGACTTGTCTCTTGATATTCCTAATGGCCGACCAAAGAATGTAGTTCATCTTAACATCTTGGAAGATTTTTGGGACTTATTTTCAAAAGGATGCAAAATTTGCTTGAAGCAAAATCATCATCATTATTTCGTTCACTTGCATCATCATCACTAAATTCCTTTTTATCCTCATTCTCATCTTTATTGTCATCACTTTCCATTCATTTCATATTCTTGTGATGAAAATAAAGATTGTGAATAGGCCTATCATCAAACAAGTCAAATTGATGTGACCTTTGAATACAACAGATCAACAAACAAGCAACTAAAAGAGGAGGTTGGCTTTTAGCAATGTCTACAATTACACTAGCCCAACCAACTTGAATTCTTACATGTATGACATTGATGATTAGGATGACTATAGTCTTAAGCTTTTCATTGTGCATAGACATTTTATAGGTGTTTCAAATGAGCAAGTGAATAAGAAACTTGTCACAAAGTAATCTTTATTTAAGTGTGAACTTGACTCTACCTTGCTTGCAGCTTGTGGATTGTTAAATAGCGTCGTTTCATGGCCTTAGTCAGGAAAGTACATGGTGGAATTGTCATGTACATGCCCTTTTGGTATGTAGTATTCGGGATTGGATAAATGTGTGGTCTCATAGATCTTTGGTACATTGGTTCTCAATTTACATGGTGGAATTGTCGTCATGGACTTGGGTTAAGCTTTATTATCAATTAATTTGCAATAATATATTTTATGGGTTGTGCTGAAATTAGGAAAATAAAATAAATAAAATGATGAAAAAATTGCATTGGATTTAAAACGAAAACTTATTCTTAGGTAAATCAACTGCGAAGTGCTTCTGTAGAATGCTCAATATTTTGTTTATGTAACGCCCTTAGCGTTACAAACTAGTACCAAATCCACCTAGAACTATCATTAAGTAAATACTTAATAAAAATGTAGGAAATTTAAATAAATTAATAAATCAACTGGAAAAAAAACTCAAGAAAACCTAATTCTACCTAGAACCTATGGTGTGTGGCTATGTAACTTCAACTATAAGCGTTAGACTGAACTGTATCCTCATTATTTACATAAAAATCACTAAAAATATGCTTGAGTGACATTTAATAGTCACTTAATACACGTCTATACACGTCTAGAGCTATTAACACTCAACCCCCAAAGCTACACGATTGCCTCTCTCGACAGTACCAAGTCTAAAACCTAAGAAGCACCAAAAATCTGTAAATCTCTCTATTGCAAACAAGTATAAAATCCTTTTAAAATATGTTCTTTGAAAATCATTCTTCTTTTCTCTTTCAAAACAAGTGCATATTTGAAATCTCTTTATGTATCCTTAGAATAGATACTTTCTGCTAAACCAAGTCTAAAAACTAATACAAAATTATATTTCAAAACCAAAGTCTCCTCTAGACTGAATTGAAAACGTGAATTAGAGCTCAAAAAACACCACTCACAAAATCAAGATCTTCTCTAGACAGAACCTAAAAACTTGAATCAGTGCTGCAAAATCACAATTCACGCACACAACGTAAAAACCTATTGTGTCACTTTGATCACAAGTGATTGATCAGCCACAAACAGCCGTCGAAGCGCATTGCACTTTCGCAACAAGACCATCCTATGTAGGCCATTTCGGGTTCTTACTTTAAGAACCTTTCAAAGGTTCACTATAGGACAAACACAGGATACGCTCTCTCAACGTCCTAACTCGAGTACCTTAGGACTCTACCAGCATTTAGATACCTGAGGACTCTAACCCTGGTCCTTATTGACACTCGAACGCCTGAGTCCTTACCAACACTTGGACACCTGAGGATTCTAACATTGGTCCCTACTAATACTCGACAACCACGACTTCGGACTTATACCTAACCCTCCAAAGATATTGGTCGTCCTTAGTCTGTTGGTATGATCGTATAGCCTTTGGGATTCCTGCAACTTAGCAACCACAACTTCAAATTCGTACTTGACTCTTTAAGGATATTAATTATCTCTAGTTTGCCAATATAATCCTTCGAACTTTGTGGTTCCTACAAAAATCATGAAAAACTAAGGAAATCATTTTTTAAAACCATTGCAAATCTTATGTATTTCTTTTTCAAATTCTTTTAAAAGTCATTTTTGGAAATCATTCCTAAAATATCTCCAAAACACCATGCAAATCTCCATATGAAAAAGTCACATAAAACCATAAAACACTAATTCAAAAAGACGGTAGGAAATCAACACAAAATGTGACCAAAATACTATCAAAAATCATTGGAAAAACCCCTGAAACTACTGTCCTAGGTGGCACGTGAGTTATACGTTCACTTGACACACGTGCTCAATACGCATGGGTAGAATACGCACCCAATACGTGCCACAGGCCCGACAATTGGCCTAAAGCCATCAGACACGTACCAACCATCCTTAAGGGGTAAAACCTGCCATAAATGATGAAACAAGACGAAACTCAAGAAAAATGAGAATCTAATCTACAAACCACACATCCAAACACGTATTTAACAAATCCTACATTCAAATTCTAATTGAAATATAATATCCCAATCCACAAGAATTGGGTTCTCGTACGAACCCAACGGCGGTCAATCACCATAGTACTGGAGTTTTCTACTTGGAATCTTAAGCACAATGACCACAATAAGCATTATAATAATAGGATTCCCACATGGAATCCCAACTCAATCACTACAGTAGATATAATATTAAAGAAATAAAGAAACTCTTGAGTAGGTCGTGTATCATTTCTCGATGATCGACTCACACGCTTGCTCGGCACAGCAATGGCCACTCAACAGCTTGCTCACGCAATGGCAATGGCAGTGGTTACGGTGGTGAGCAATGGCGATGATCAACGGATGGTGGCGGTAGTGGTGCAACATGGGGTGGTGGTGGCAGTGGCAGCGAACGACAGGCATGGTGGTGGTGGCGACAAACAGCGTGCATGGTGGTGAGTGGCAACGGTACAACAACGGTGGCAATTTGCTACCTCCTCTCCGTTACGCCTGCACAATCTTCTCTCTCTTCTTTCTTTTTGACGAACGATCTTCTTCCTTTTTCTCCTGCGATTTCTTTTTCTCAGGCATCGTACCTCTTCTTTGACACGAGTCTAGATTCTCCTCCTCTTTTCCTCACCAACACGAGCTTTGGATTCTACTCCTCCCTTCCCCTACGCTTTTGTCTTCTATTTCCTCTTGTTCTTCTTCATTTCTCTTTTTTATTTCATGGCTCAGTTCCCTTTTTTTTCCTTAATGAAGGGTCGCTCTCCTTCTATTTTCCTTTATTTTTATTTTCTTCACTCCGACTCTCTTTCAACCGTCTCACTCACTTACTCACTCTCTCTCCTAATTCTTCTCCTATGTGTGTGAGTGAGTGGATGTGCATGTGTGTGTTGGTGTGTTAAATTCCCCCCCTCTCTCCCCCCCACCCCACAATAAATAGTTTTAAGTTAAGTCAAGCAGGGAGACAGGCATAGCACCTTGAACAATACCACACTCGGCCAATAACAAGCACACAACACTTATATAGTGTAAAGCAAGTGTTGGCACACCACACAAACATCAAGCACATACCACCCATACAATTCCATACAATTCACTTGTGAAAAGGGACCAAATAATGACTATAATGTGCCACCAACATAATCTTTCTAATTACCAATAAAATCCAATAAAGTTAACATCATCAATCCACCAATTATAATTAAGGCCTCCACTCAAATCGTCTTTGAACCCAACACAAGCACCAATCCAAAACCAAGTAGGACAACTAATCCTAAAATCATGGTCCACCATTTACCGCACTTTGGCTCACACAAATACGCGAGCAAAGATGGTAGATGTTACAATGTACATCTTTTATGTAAAAATATTCAATTCTTGCGTATGTGCCCCTTGATCGGCCACTAGGGATGAGAGTGGAGGCAAGAAAGGCAACCATCGAGCTAGTGGCACATTTTTCGTCCACATCTTTGAATGATTGAGGAAAGTGCAAGCTTCTTCTCCTCTAGGATCTGATGCATCTATTAGAGCGAAGCAGTCTTCCATTCTTTTTGGCAACATCCTTCTGTATTGGTGGCGAGTGGAGTGCCATAATCCCATTCATAATTTTGGATGTTAGATGAGTTATCTTTTTACCCTTCCCTAAGCCTCGTGATGAGATGAGCAAGAAGAGTCACAATATTAAGAAGTGAGGTCCAGAATGAAGAAAAGTTAGAATTACTGAATGAATACAAGCTATGGTGGAGACCCAACGCATAAAAGAAGCATTTTCTAAGGGATCCTGAAACCACCAGCCATCCTGACCTAATTCATGATAAGCCCACCAACTACCTAGCAAGATGCCAACATTTAAAAACAACCAACATGTCAAGATCCAAATTCGAATTGGTTCCTGGTCTTGGTCTGATGCCGTTGTGATAGTGTCTGTGGTCCAACAAAGAGGCGAAGTGGACATTCTATGCTTATCATGGAGAACGACATGCTTCACATGCTCCCGTCATGTGTCCCTTCGTGCTTGTTTGTGAATCAAGAACCTTTCTTGATCAACCTTGTTATTAAACTTAAGATTGATTCTTTATTTATCTTTGATTGTTCTTGGATCAATCCGTGCTTTAAGAGATAGAGTGAGTTGTATGAGAGGAGACATGTCCCTTCATAGATTGATGAGGATCATCAAAACAAGCTTAGTGTATTTTTCAAGTCTAGGCACAAAATTATCACAAAGAATGCCAATGACTTGATTTTGATCCCAATTTAAATTTGTATAAGGGTAGTTGTATTTAGGTATGACAGTATCAATTCCTCCTCTAGGAAAACCAAATAGTTGTTAAAGATATGCCCTATTGATCTTAATCTTTGTGCCTTTAACAGCTCAAAAAAAAATTGCCTTTACATAGAGAGACATTCAAATTCTACACTTATGGTTATATTAATATAGAGGGTAATCTAGTGAAACTAGTTGTTCAAAACACTAATTCAAGATCCAATCTCAATCATTAGATAAAGAACAAAACTAACTTAGATTTGCATTGACACCAACATGATGTAAGCAAAATGCATTGATTCAGACACCACAGGATATGATCCAAAATATTGAGCAACAATCACAAGAAATTCATTTGTACAGTTTGTGAAATGTAAGTTGTATAGTACTATAGTTCTAGAAATGCCTTTGTAGAGTCAGATAGGTCCTCATTGGGATTGCTTTGTACAATCATACAAACTTCTAGTACAATCATATAAAACTTGTACAATCCCTATTGTCAAAATGGTACGGTCGTTGGAAATTTGAAATTGTATAGTTACAAGTATAATACCAAATGTCAATGTGTGTCGTCGAAATTTCGTTGACATGTGTCTTATTCTTAATTTACCAACATGACTTTGACACGATATTGATATGAAAGTTTTTGAACAAATACGAATATTTTTTACTATATTTTCACCAACACGATACCAACATACTGACATCTTGCCGTTTTTCAACTTACTGAAATTCGATATGAAACCGACATTCAGAACATAGGTCACAAGAAATTGAAATTAGTACATGTTTTATAGGCAATCACATCTGTGATGAATGGTGGATTTAGAGGTTTTAAAAATGTCAAATTATGTCTTGGTCTGTCTTGTTTATTTTGTCATACCATCCCACGGTAATTTGTGTACAGGAAATTAACTCATCATGGACATGGAATCCTTCTTTAATAACATGAAATAAAAATTAATATATTTCTATTTTGTAATTTGAGCAAATCAGTTCAACTTGAGCTTTTTGAGGGAAGAACTTAATGACAACCTATAAACAATCAAATATTCAAATACAACTATCTTCCTTGTGAAGTTCTTGACAAGTGCCTCACTAGTCACTAGACAAACAATATATAATATAGCTTCTTTTTCCATTAGCATTATATTGGAAGAGAAAAAAATGTCTACATATCAAGGGAAAAGGTTTTTTTTCCTACATATCAAGGAAAGAAAAGGTATGTCCATTTTCTATGTTAATATGATCGTCACTTATAGCTGAAGTATTTTACGGCGCATCATCTTAATATCCTTGGTTGCATGAGTAAGATATTGACAATAAGATAAGTACACAACAGATAAAAACACACATCATCTGGTTTTATTAACAGTTTGTTTTGTTATTATGTAGTACAATGGGTGTATCTGGAAGGGAGGGAAATTGAAATTGGAAAAGGCTAAAGAGCACTATATTGACCGGTTGAGACGAGAGTGGGCTGAAGCTGCTGAAATCGTTAAAAATGAACAAAATGATAATCATGCAAAGAAAGATTCTCAAGTTTTAGAGAAATCAAAGTTCATGCCCCAAGAAAACACGCAGCTGAGGATCTTCTTCCCAAGGTTTAATAAGGTACTAAAGTTTCTTACGCTTCCTGCTGTTTTCTGTCAGATTTACCTAGTAGACTGATCTTTTATGGTTAATCGAATTTTTTTTGAAGGACTATCAAGTTGCTTCGTCTTTTGTTGTATATGTTTAGCTGGCCATCTAAGTGATACAATTATCACACTTGTTTTGACATAAACCAGCATATTACATTCAATTCTTCATTCAAGTAATGGGTTCCTCAACCCTGTTATAGTATTCTCTGTTTCAAGAGCACACTCTTTTTTTCAACACACTCCAACTTCATCCTACGGTATGTCATATTTGAATTTCTTATAGAAGTATATCACTATGACGACATCAAATGCTACAAAAGAAAATTACCATTTTTCAGTTTCCAGTTATGATCTACATCTAGTGTACGAGATACAAGTTGATATAACCGCAACATATCGCTGAATTGCCCTTAAGAAAAATGTAACTCATTGAAACCCCTAAATTAGATGAAAATTTGGAGCATAATGGGGGGGGGGGGGGGG
>JAMKQA010252794.1:0-11298 GCA_024699735.1 Posidonia australis
CCCTTACCACACTCCGGCGAGCCTCCACGAGCTCCGGCGGAACCTCCGGATGGCTCGGCAGCTCCTCCCACGGTCGCGCGTGCCTCAGCCCTCTTTTTCTTTCCTTCTTCTCCGCCGCGCAGCACACCACCTCCTCCGCACTACAATGGCCTCCCCCTCTTATCCCCCTCCCTTCCCACAAGACGCCAGCCACCCATCCCGTCGGAAGAGATGGGGAGGCACGGGCTTCCGTCCGCTGCGTCACGGGAGAAGAGGAAGAAGAAGAAGAAGACAGGGGAAGGTGGCGGAAGAAGGGCTCGCGTGAAGGAGAAGAAAAAGAAAAGAAAAGGAAAGAAAAGAGAAAGAAATGGCACGCAAACCGAGACAGCTGTGCATCCTCCAACCGGACTCCAAATTGGTCCAAGATCACAACCAGATGCACAGAAAACCACCCACAACCACACACAACCAAGAAACAACAGATTATCCATTAATAAACCATTAAACACAATAATACAATAATACATGGTTTATTAAATAGAAATAGATAATCAGGCCCTGATGTTACATTGTGAGTTTCCAACAGTGATCGTCGCCCTCTTCTTCCACATATGGCATAGTCGTGCAATCGGAGTGAGTGAGAGAGAGAGAACACAAATCATATCTCTCCACATGAGTACTCATCTTTCTCTTAACCAATTCGCCTGTCTTCCACAAACCATCAATTATCGTCCTCTTTCTTCTTCACCCATACAGTCCATGCAATAGAGAATGAAAGAGGGACAGAGAGGAGAGAATACATGGAGAAAGGAGGAGGGTAGCCCATCCATCTCACTTCTCATCTTACTCCTAGACTCCTTCATTTAGCATCCATGCAGATACATGTAGTCAACATGGATGGCCCTTGCATTAGGGTAGGGAAAAGAAGAGAGGTTTACAAATTTGCGCTGTAGACTAGTCAAGCTAATCCCGATGGCAGATTTGGGATGTGAGCCCAATCGATGAATCTTGGAGGCGGGTCACCAAAATGAGACTCGATTAAGACCTTGTTTGACGGAAGCATTAGGCAAGGATGGCCAGCGAAGCTCACCAAAGACAAGACAGCGTTGAAATTTCACACTTTGCATTCATTATTCCACATGTGTATTTACTTGCATACGTTTCATACATTCATCTTCACACATGCATTGCATGCACATTTCATGCATATTTTCATGTATATATATATTCTCATGCATATCGTGTTTCGCCGCATCGAATCGAATCTACCTTCTACAATATTTTACGCACTTAATTTAACTTCACAAGTTTGTTCCGAATTGGTTTTCCATATCGCCCAAAGGCATACATTAATAGGCATAACAATGCAGACATGGACCTGATGTGGATTATTTTCTCTTTTTTTGACTTTCACGAGCATTCGAAGTCTTCCGCAGTTTCGCACCAGCTTTCTCTCCGAATATTTCTGATTTTCTACATGATTTTCATATTGCCCAAGGGCGTACATTAATCGGCATTTCCATTGCCTACATTGACCCTCAAATTATTTTCTTCATCATTTCTTCCTTTTGTGTAGTTTCACTTGGAGCTTTCTCGTTTGGTTTCCACAATGACGTTGGCATGATTTCGAGTATACATCTTAGGGTTAGACAAGCATACATTGCATTTTTTACACATAGCAAACAATTAGCTAAGAAAGACCGATTTCTAGGCGTATGGGGGTGCCTAACACCTTTCCCATACGTAACAGGAATCCTTACCCTTTCTATGACCCGCAGCAGCTAAGTGTTGCATCCATTAGGCACGGAGTATGTACACATTTATTTATTTGCATTCATTTACGTCATTTTCTTGCATTCATATGCATTTTGGTTTTTCTCGTCTTTCCATTAAAAGACTAGGTGGTGACTCTTTTTCCTTATCCTGTGTTCTTATCCTTCTTTGGTGTTTCTGAGTCAAGTCTCCTTCCTTATATTCACCATCTTTGCCATGACTATATCAAGATTCTTCATGTGTTTCTACGCGTCAAAGAGTTATGCAGGGTTCCACCGGCTTAGTCACAGGAACTAATAACTCCGTTAGAGATTTGAGATTCCAACTTTTGTTTTGTGCTTTTTGATTGCTTGGCTTTTGTCCGTTGTTGCCTTGCTTCACATTTGTTTGCTTGTTTTGTTTAGTTACACTTGCGTGCTTACTTCTTCATGCCTTTTTAGTTGGTGTGCTTTATTTTACACATTTGTTATGCCACTACACTCACATGCCATATTACTTACTTTTTGATGTGATGAATGTTTCTTTTCTCACAATCATGTCAACACAACACTAACACATGCCATAATCATGCCTTATGTTTGTTGTATGCTTGTTTGCATGTCATTCTTAAGTGTCTTCTTCCGTTTTAGCGCTTTGTCATGCTTAGGAAAGTAGAGACATGATTGCCTCCCTTTTGGCTTAACATAAAAGACAGAAACACACAGAAAACAAATAATAAGGCAGAACTGAAGACAAATCCTCGCGATCCCCTCTAATTTAATAAAACGTAAGTAAAACACACAAAGGCATATCGCATGAATGATCATTTTAGAAAACATGCATTGGCATAGGACGTGTTGCCATTTTGTCCTTCATTGTCTGGGGTCATGTCGATGTTAATAGAGAGTACAGCTCACTGCTACTGTAGGAGTCGAGGCCACCAACGCACTACTTATTCATTGCCTGCGCTTTGGCTGGAATTTAGAATTGAGCCTTACTTTCTAGTCAAAACCTAAACCCATGAGTGTATCCCGTGTGGTCAACCCTATGCAGGTCATGCATGGCAAGAGAGCGCATTTTAGGGCATCCATATGCATTGAGTATCATTCATGCAACTCTAATAACTCGCATTTGTCTATGCGTCTTTGTCCAGGTTCTAACACCTGATCTTCTTGCCTGTCCCTCACAGGTAGCTGGGTGCAAGGTCCTAGACTAGAACTCAAGTGTCTCCGTTGCGAGTGGCCTGTCGTGGTCTTTCTCTCTTCTCTTTCCTGAGCTATTTGTCGCTTTTGACAATAGCTCGTCCTAGAATTGGTGTGTTTGTTCTTCGTCGTAGCCCCATTCATACTCACTCACGGTTAACCATGGCCCAACCAACCAACGAGCCTCCTGTTGTTGTTTTGGAGGAGATCCCGAGTTCGGTTCCTCCATCTCTCACTTCTTCTGATTCTCCTCTTCATGCATTCTGTTTAGGGTACAAGGGGACTCTGTACCCACTTTGGGGTATTTACAAGCACTCGCTGTTCAGGAGCCTGTCACCAAATCCACTGTGGTGATCACCACACAGGTTCAGGAAGTGTTACCATATGCACCTCTTTCCTCGAGCTCTCCTGTTCCAGGAATTCCGTCGACTGCGGCTACTTCTACTGTAGGGTCCGTTCCTCTCTCGTTCTTGCCTTCTAACTCATCTATCAGTGAGTCATCTGCCATGCAATCGCAGCATCTGATAGCTCTTGTAGAGAGACTGCAAGGCATGGCTCTCTATCCTGGTCTTACCTCTGCTCCTTTTCCCCTGACCCCTGAGGTTCTGGTGTAGGCTACCTTAGCGTTGCAGCTTCATCCCTTAGCATTTTCGCCTATGCCATCGCCTCAACTCTTCACTGCTTCGGTAAGGGAGGCATCATCTCTA
The DNA here is from genome assembly GCA_024699735.1 of Posidonia australis. Lineage (NCBI taxonomy): Eukaryota > Viridiplantae > Streptophyta > Magnoliopsida > Alismatales > Posidoniaceae > Posidonia > Posidonia australis. The sequence continues at coordinate 3,641 of JAMKQA010252794.1, forward strand.
CCTCTTGCACCTTCATTGCACTTTGCACAGCATATGACTCCACCACCTGGTGGCCAGTCATTCGGGATGGCTAGAGAGCAGTATGCCTCAAGCTCGTTGCTCGGAACTATACCAGTACAACAATTGCTACTCCCTCACTCTACATCTTACACAACACAGCATGCAATCCATTCATTCCTTTGCATCAGATTCATGCTCATCCACACATGACATCACTACACTCAGCACCTACGCACGGGTATGTTGGCCCTTACGCTTTGACACCAGGAGGCATTAGGATGGATCTGAAGGAGAGCACATGCGTGACCTATACGGCATACGTGGTGCCCGCATCAGCTACTCCTATCTCGTCAGCAGCAACTTCAGATGCCCTCCTAACTAGAATCGACGATCTAGAAAGAGCACTTTGTCAAGTGCAAGGCAGGGAACACCAATCCTACCACTTTCGAGACATCTGCTATTTTCCAAAAGCGACACTCCCTTTGAATTTCAACATCCTGGAATTTGAAAAATATAACGATAGTGGCTACCCAATATCCTATTTGAAGACGTATTATGGAGACCTCGCGCAACTTTAGGGTGACGAGAGGCTTCTAATTCGCTTGTTCCAAAAAAGTCTGACAGGGCCAGTACTTAGATGGTTCACATCCTTCGACATGGCCTCTATCAAGACTTGGAATGACCTCTCTAAGGCGTTCCTAGAGCAATACTCCTTCAATCTTGACTTGATCCCTAAGTGAGAGGATCTTGTCGAGATTAGGCAGGGACCCCACTAGCCATTTGGAGAGTATGTCGGTCGTTGGGGTACACTAGCCTCTCCGATCAAGGATAGACCCTCCGACGAGGAGTTTATTACGATCATTATAAGAGGAGCACAACTAGCGACTGGGGCTCTGCTTAGCATTCAGTCCATCACTACTTTTGCATCACTTATTCGGGTTGGCGCTCGCGTGGAGAGTTCGCTACATGATGGTAATTTCGTTGCACTCTCTACATTCGTCAAGTAGGCCACGACTTCTGGGAACAGCTTCAACAACAACATTGCCAACACCAGCAATTTGAAGGAGGCAGACATCGCTTTTATTAAGCCTTCTGTGAAGCCTACTGGAGTAGAGGGCCAGCCTAATCTGAGCCAATTAGTATTTGCTCTTAGCTCTCCACACATCACATACACACACTCCACCGTCAAACCAATGCATCACGTCGCATTGGCCTGACAAGGACAACAATCTAAGCAGAGGCGCAGATGTCACATTGAAAGCAACTTCACTCTACTAGGTGGGCCACTAAGCGCCATCTTCCCTCAGGTTGTGTCGTTATTACGACTCTCGGATCCTCGTCCGCCACCAGACCCACTCTCAAGGTGGTATGATGCGAACGTGCGTTGTGATTATCATCAAGTCTTAGGGCACTCGACTGATGATTGCCACACTCTCCGGGATGTTATTCAGAGCTTGATGGACAAAGGAGCTATTGTCATCAGCGTGCAGGAGACAGCATCTACACTTGCATCAACATATGCACACCCTAGTGTAGCCAACTTCTCCTCATCTGAGCCTGCGAGCCCCAAAAATGTCAGAGCCTCGAGGATTTATCTTCTTTCTCCCAGCCCTTTCCAAGGGAGCTTTTCTAATCCTATTGTGGACACTTTAATTTTCTAATTTTGCAGGATGGAGATGTGGTGGCTGAGCTCTAACCATAATAAGACCCATTTAGTTCATGGAAGCCCATTTGGGCTCATGAAGGCCAATATAGGCCCTGTAAACCCTAATTGAGCTCACTTGGGCCCACAAGACCTGTCTAGGCCCATTTAACTCTTTGAAGGCCTATTTGATTCCATAAAAGCTCATTTAATCTAACCTAGGCCCATTTAGTCCATGGAAGCCTATTGGGGCTCATGGACGCCCATGAAGGCCCACATAGGCCCATTGAGTCCAATTTTGAGCCCATTTTTGCCCACAAGACCTATTTAGGCCTATCTAACCTTTGTGGGCCCATTTAATTCATTTAGGGCCCACTTAGGCCAATTTGGGCCCATGGAGGCCCACTTAGGTCCATTAAGCTCCAAATTGAGCCTAAAGTCCATGAAGGCCCATGGAAACCTACTTGAACATTTAAAGCCTATATGGGCCCACAACAACTCAGCCCACTTTCTTTCCTCTTTATTTTCTTTTTATTTTTCTTCATTCACTGATTTTTTCACCAAAATCACAACTCCTCAACCCAACACCCATTTTTTTCTCTCAAAATCAACCACTGAGCCATTCCAGCAGCTAATTTCTCCTACTGGGTTCATCAACCACTGGGCCACGCTCCTCCAGCACAAGCCACTGCGAGCCAATGCCACTAGACCAACCGCCGTTGAAGCTTGGCAGCCACCATTGATCCCTGTCGATGACCAAAGGACAGCGAGGGGACAACGGTTTAGTGGTTTGTTAGGTCTATTAGAGGAGTGATCGTTCAGTTAGTAGGTTAGCTAGTTAGTTGGTGGTCTGTTAAGGCTGTTACAGTGATGGGTTTGGGTCTCTACTGCCTATAAAAGGGGAGGTAGAGTCGGAGTTTCAGGGGACCATTTTCCCGCACCAGAGAGAAGGAAAGCGGAGAGTTAGAGAGTGCCAGTGGGAGAGGAGAATTTGCGGAGAAGAGAAGTAGTGGATTCCAGAGCTCCGACGAGGCATCTTAGGCTAGGTATGCCCCTTTAATTCCTCCTACTCTTCAATTCGTAGCTCCCTAGGTTCCTTTCCCCCTTCCTGGAGCAATTCCAAGGGATCCAGAGTGATCCCCTGGTCGAAGAAGCTCCTCTGTGTTCCGCCGTCACCTTTTCCCAGCGACAAAGAGGGGGGGGATCCAGGGAACGTCCTAGATCCCCGATCTTCCTCTCCTCTTCCTCTAGCCTCTCCGATGCTCCACCGCCCCTTGGATCGCCATTCCAACGCTTCCAGCAGCCTCCACGCCGATCACCGGAGGATAACGCCAGAATCGCCGTCGTCGGAGAAGACAACCACCTTAGAGGTGGACTGCGCATCTCCGGCCCTCCCGCGTTGCTCCGTGCCTCCAGAAACACTCCGAAGCTTCCCACGAGCACACCAGACCGCCTGAAGCCGCTCCTCGGGCCCTTGATCGCTGCAACGACGTCGCCCGTCGGAGAGGATGTCGTCGACGCCTGTCGAACCACGTCTCCGCTCCCTACTTCTCCACACTGCTCCAGAAGGGATGAGGAGACTCCCAGATGCTCCACGATGTCCCCACAGCTCCTGCAATGCCACATCTCAGCCTCTGGAGAAGCTGTCTCCCTCGACGCCGTTGTCGGAGTTCCGCAACGGCGGAGGGGGTGGGGGGGGCCATTCCCACCACATGAATCTCGATCCACTCCGTTGGATCTTCTTTCCTCTTTTCTTTCTTGCCTCCTGTGCAATCTGATCTAAGCTCAAACCATGGGAGGTCCTGGTTGGTCCTTCTGATGGTCGTCAGTGGTGGAGCTCCGTCACCGGCGTCGTCGTAGTCTTTTAAAACAAAAATAAAACATTAAAAAAACAATATTCTGAATAAACTACAAACATTTAAGTTTTTCTTTCAACTAGGTCCTTTTTCATTTCTTTTAGGTCCTTTTATTACAATTAGGTCCTCCAGTCATTTTTCTGAAATCTTTCGAATGAAGTTTTAACTGAAAATATTACATTTTTCACCCTGAACATTTAAAATAATGTTTTCTAAGTTTAAAACTTCAATAAAAGTCCTCGAGAGTTTATTAAATGAATTTTGTTTCAGGAAAATTGCATAAAACACCCTAGGTTTCCTTGGAATCTTTCTGAAAGTTCATTTTTGCTGTGGAAATTGCAAAGATGCCCTTGTATTCTTAAAAATGTTTCAGAATGCTTATTTTTGCCGGTTTATTTGCATTTTAACCCCTACATTCTTTTGAAATTCTCTAGAAAGTTATTTTTGTTGTACATTTTAGCCCTCATATTTCTTTGAAACTTTCCTAGAAGATTATTTTTACTGGGAATATTGCATTTAAACCCCTAGACTTTGCAGAAACTTTCCAAAATGTTCATTTTTATGATTTAATTGCATAAAAACCCCTGAACTTGTTTTAAAACTTTCAGAAGCATGTTTTCATTGGGTAAATTGCATTTAGATCCCTATCTTTTACAGAAAATATCCAAATGCCTATTTTTACTGAGAAAATTGCATAAAGACCCCTGAATTTGTTTTAAAACTTTACAGAAGCATGTTTTCAGGGTATTGCATTTCAACCCTCAGACTTCATTAAAATTCTTCTGCATGTTTTATTCTCAGTGAAAATTACATTTTTGCCCCCTGAATTTCTTCATAAACCTTTCTGGATGCTTTATTTTGCTGGCATTTTGCAGTTTAGTCCCTGTACTTTACTATGATTACTCTGGTTGACTGCTATCAGGGGTAAAATGACTATTTTGCCCCTCAAATTTTCTGAAACATTTCTGAGTCATTTTTCTTGCGTTTTTACCCTGATTTTCTGCAAATTTGATTTAAATGCATGACTTAGTGGTAAAATTGCATTTTGGCCCCTAGGAAACTTTATTTTGACTAGGGATGCACATTTGACCCTAAAATTCTTCATACTTGCATAGAATGTGTTTTCCTATGTATTTTTGATGATTTGCACAAAACCCCCTGGATTTTTCATATTTGCATTCACACATCCATTTTGCATGACTTTTCACATCTTTTTGCACAGTTTTTCTCGTCTTTTTATCTCAATTTTGTGCAAGCTTTCCTAGCTTATTTCTAGCTTAGTTCTCTTCCTGTTTCTCGGATTTCTCCCAGTTTTCCGTGGTTTTGACTTGTTTTGGTTTTCCATCGCCCAAAGGCGTACATTAAAAGGCTTGGAAAAAGTCGACATGGTCCCGAAATGAGGATTATTTTCCCTTGTTTGAATTTCTCGGATTTATCCCCATTTCCGCTGATTTGTGAGGCACTTTCCGAGAATTTCTCGATTTTCCTCATCGCCCAAGGGTGTACAGTAAAGCAGCATTCTCAATGCCTACATTTGACTCTCGGATTAACTTTTTTCCCTTTATTTCATTTCTTTACTTTGATTTGGCATGTTTTCAGCCATCTTCATGCATGAGCATATAGAATAAGCAAGTATACATTAGCAGACCATTGACAATAGGAAACCTAGAAAGATCGAGTTTTCTCGGGCACATGGGGGTGCCTAACCCCTTCCCCATGCGTAACCAGAATCCTTACCCTTTCTCTGGCTCGTATTCATCTTGCATTGTCCATTAGGCATGGAGCATACTTTTTCCTTGCATTTTGCTTGATTCTTGATTTTCTTGGTTTTCCTCGTCTTTCCATTAAAAGACTAGGTGGCGACTCCTTTCCTTATCCTTTTTGCCTTCCCTTGGTGTTTTCAGGTCTTATCTCTTCTTTCAGGTTCACCATTTTCGTTGTGACCTTATCGGGACTCCTCGTGTGTTTCCATGCACATCGGGTAGGAGGAGAGCCGCGCAAGAGTTCCACCGACATGGTCACAGGAACTGGCAACTCCATTGGGGATAACTAGATTCTAACTTTCATTCTAGTTTCCCTACTTGTTTTTGGTCTGTTTACATTATGCTTGTTTGTTTGTTCATATTTACTTGTACATATTTGACTAAAGATGCGTTTTTTGCTTTGTTTACACTGTTGCTATGCCACTGCACATGCACGTGATTTAGTTCATGCCTTGTTTGTCAACACTTGCTTTTTATTCACTTACTTCAGCACAACACAAGCACATGCCATGTTTACGCCTTTTGTATGACTCTTGGATGCCATAATTGTGTGTTTTTTTCCTTTTTTTTTTTAAATTTGCCATGATTAAGAGAGTAGAGACATGTTTGCCTCCCTATCTGGTCAAAATAAAACACACAAACTCAGTTAAACAATTAATAAGGCGTAACTAGAGACAAATGCTCACAATCCCCTATGGTTTAATAAAACGCAAGTAAAAGACACCAAAGCAGATCGCGTGTTAGATCATATAGGGCATGCATCTTCTCCTCTCGGTCTACCCATAGTTTGCGAAGGACAATTCTGGCAGTCCGTTCTATAGCTTTGGCGTAGAGCGTGTTGTTAGTTTGTCTCCCCTTGTCTGGGGTCGTGTCGGTGCTAGTAGAGGGTACAACTCCTTGCTACTACAGGAGACGAGGCCACCAACGCACCACTCGTTCACTACCTGTGCTTTAGCCAGGATTTAGAGCGAGGACCTTACTTTCTGACCAGAGTCGAAAAAACCCAAACCCATGAGTACATCCCATGTGGTCAGCTCCATATGGGACATGCATGGTGAGAGAGAGTATGTTAGCAGCATTCATGTGCATGTGTGCCATTCATGCCACCTTAACAAACAATTGCATCACTAACTTATCTTCTTCTGATTGTCTTATCTTCCCTTTTCTTTCTCTTCTTCATTGACACTTTAGGTTTCTTTTCCTTTGCCAGGAGTTGAGTTCTTTGCGAGTTCCTAGGTTTGAGCCTAAGAGTTCCTTTTCGTGACTTCGTTCTTAAGGTATTATTCTCGACTGTCTCTTCCCGAGCTATTTGTCGTTTCCGACGATAGCTCCTCGTAGGCGTCATCCTTTTATTTGCAATCCCAGCCCTATCCTCACCCGTTCGCGGTCCATCATGGCCCAGCGAACTTCTAAGACCTCTACATCAGCTTCTTTGGAGGGGGTTCCTGTTTCTACCCCTCCTCCCTCTTTTGCCCTGTCATCACTTGTTCCTTCATCGCTCCATAGTGGCTTCTTCCCGACACCTGGAGCTCCTCGCCCTCCGATTTCGGGACACTGGCAGACCTTCACTAGTCTAGAGCCCGTAACGGAGGTAGTCACTGTAACAACCTCTAGAGTATCTGATCTAACAGTGCCTTATCCTTCTGTTGATCCTCATTCACTTGACACTCACACTACAAGAAAAATTAGATTTTGCGAGGACAAGCAGCGAGGACATGTCCTCGTAAAAATCTAACGAGTAGATATAGCGGGGATCTTGCGAGGAAATGTCCTGGCTTAAAGTTAGCGAGTAGATAGCGAGGACATTCCTCGTTAGTGTCCTCGCTAATTCCGATATAAAATACCTCGACGCAGGTTCTGCCACTTTGTTTCTTAACCTAAACTCGCGGTATTTCCACCACCTCCTGCGCTGCGTCCTCCTCCGTCGACGGTCTCCTCCTGCGCCGCATCCTCCTCCGTCGACGGTCTCCTCCTGCGTCGCATCCTCCTCCGTCGACGGTCTCCTCCTGCGTCCTCCTCCATCCACGGTCTCCTCCGTGCGCAGTGCCGCCTCCTCCTGCGCTGCGTCCTCCTCCCGCCCGTAAGTTTCTGGCATTTTTAGAACTAGGCATTTTTATGGCGTTTAAATTCAATTGTAGTTTTTTTTTATTAGTGTCACCAAGTCTGTCACGGTGACCGTCCCATAAACATGGTGATATTATGTTCAACACTTTCATTCTGGTTGAATTAGGATAAAAATAATGCATCTTTTGCTTTTGCCATAGTTGATTTCAATTCAGTAAGCACATTCAAGTTTCTGCCAATTGTGCACTAGATGATAACAACGTGAACAATTTGATCTGTTCATCTGGTGATCATTCTTCAAGTTTGAGAGGTTTTTCTATGCTTCAAATCAAA
>JAMKQA010252809.1:0-10125 GCA_024699735.1 Posidonia australis
ATATTTGCTGGAATAGTCCATCGCTCTTGATGCCGGTATGTATTTTTGAATTCATGCTAAGACACTCTAAATCTTTTTCACGTTATAATATTTATGAAAATAAGCACAAATGAATAATCATCAAAATTAATGTTAATATTTCTAGCAGCTTAGCATCAAGCAATGCGACCCACTATGAGGTTTTGATGTGCCTGTGCAGTTGTTTCGCAGGTTTTGGACAATGGGGCCCATTTTATGGTATAGATATTTCTTGGTATTTCTAGTGACTTCTGGAAAGAATAAAAATAATTTCGAAAATTGTTTTAATGTCTAGTGAGATTTATATCATTGGTTTTAGCTTGTTTTCTTATAATTTTTTGTGGAATGCGTGTGGGTGACTCTAGTCACTTACACGTGTTTTTTTGTATTTTTCAGTTGCAGGTGCAGATGATTAGCGGGTAACTCTAGTACACATAGTAAGGGTCACTGACCGAACACTTCAGGTTCTTAGTAGTCTAGAAGCCTTTAGTTAGCCCTTGATTATTCTGTAAAATTAGGCATTTATTTTTTTAAATTTTAATTAGGCTAATTGATTTAGTGGTAAGGGCTAGGGGTCATTACAGTGAGACAAAGTGGTGTCTAGTTGGTGAGCATCGTCGGCCGACCGTCCTCCATCTAGTGAGCTCCAATCTTCATCCTAGAAGTTGAGTGTGCTTGTGAGGAGGCCATGGTGAGCTCCAGTGTGTGCGGTAGTCATCGGTGGTAGGTACATAGGTGGCTTCGAAGAGGTGCACATCCCAATACTATGCTCCATTTTGTACAAAATAGATGTGGTTGTGTTCCTTGTGATGTTCTACACATGATGGATCTTGTTTCTCATTTTCTAGTTTAGAATTGGATTTTTAGTCCTTGTTGTTTAATTTTGGTTGATACTATTCACCTGAGCCTTCTTTAGTGGATTTCGTGAGTTTTACTGCATGAAATCGTGTGATTTTAGTATCAAATGAATGCTTGTTTGATTTCCTTCATTCTGGTATGTTGTTTGCTAAGTTTGGTGTCGTGGGAAGAGAATGGTTTTTGGGTGGCCATGGGTTCCTCTACGTTGCAAGTTGTCTGCCTTAAGGTGCAAGAGAAACCCTGTAGGTGAGCCTCACGGGCTAATCCAGTGGGTGACTTGCGCAGGTGAGTCCTGCGAATTCTAGGGCCCAACTTAGACTTGTTTGGTGCTCTAGTGTTTTGGTTTTATTTTGATGTTTTAAATGATGTAAATAGTCTATGGTTTTAAGAATACCTTGATGAATTATAATTGGTTTTGAAAATGGCTTTCAAAGAAACTATGGTAATGTTTCAAAAACGATTTCCGTGGTGTAACATCCCCCAAGTCGCTACCACTCAACCTAGCTATAATTTTTCATTTTATTATTATTATCTAACATTTACACTAATTATGCAATTAAATTTAAGTACACTCAATAGAAGCAAAACTAGTCAACAATAGAAAATAAAACTAAACTAAACACTCACAAGGATCCCTGATATGTGGCAGTGTGACTCCTCCTATGTGCACTAGCAATCAATAACTACTATGCTACACCAGCCAAAACACACAAAACAAAGCACACGTGAGTGACCACTCAAAACGGTCACATGGCACACACCCCACCTAAGACAACTTGACACACAACGCCTAGGAAGCAGGCATAACTACGCCACAAGCACACAAGCACAGGCATCCCCACTTTGATGCTGTAACACCAAAACCAGGCAATCCACAATTGCCCTACACGTAGCAAAACTCAAAACCATGCCTTTAAAACCATTCTTTCTCTTTTCCATTCGAAAAAATATGCTTGCACTTTTAAAATCTTTTATGCACTTTTGAGAAAGCAACTCTTGCAAACTCAAGTCCAAAACTACACAAAACACATACCCTAGTCCCACGCACTCACTAGGTGGACTAGACAACTCACAGTGTCTATACACTTTCCAAAGCATCCAGGCACCTAGCCATAAGACAAACAAAGAGCCTCTGCTCTACACAACATGGTCCCATCTGGACCAAAACAACCACACCAAAGCCTCAGAGCCTTTTCTCTAAAACAATGGTCGACTCTAAACCAAAACTATGAAGCCATCACTACTAAAACACCACGTCTCAACTAGGCACAACACTACGACCTTCTCTAGGCCAGAACCTGATTCCCTGAATTTGGACATAACAAAACAACAAGCACAACAATGTGTCAAGATGCTCAGTGCCAAGCACTCAATAATGACCACAAGTAGTCTACCACAAAGCTACCATAGTGCCTGCACTACCACGGACAACATCCCTATGGAGGAGCCTGCCGGTCTTGAAATCATTCCACCTGAAGGAGCCTCAAAATCTAACCACATACCAGGAAAGGTTACTCAACCTACTCCTAGATGAGTTATCCTCTCTCAGGACAAACCACAGGGTTCGCCCTCCTAACGTCTTACACAGTGCTCGAACCACTGGAGGCTCCAACCTCCCAAGCTCAACAAGCACCTACACTATGCCTCGGTACCCATAACAACCAGGATATCACATCTAGTTACGTAGAAGTCTCATATCTCTCGAGTCTACTACCAAGACATCTCTAGGTATGGATGGTACCTTGGGTCTTCGGCAATTGGAACTAACACCTGCCCAGACGACACCTCAACCTGTGGACCTCAGCCTTTTCCACATGAACAATGATCAAAGAGTATCATACCTCAAGGATCCGATGAGCACTTGCATTAGTCTCTTGGTCGCAAACCTCAACCTAGGTGCCATGTCAGACTCTCTGAAGGCGTTATCACACTTTCGGATCTAGGCAATGCACCCCTATGGTCTCTCGGTCCACCCAAGTAGAAAAACAATGGACATCTCTTTTCAAATTCTTTACAAACTGATGCATTTCTCTTTCCAAAACTTTTTGGAAAACCATTTCGAAAATCATTAAATATCTTTTCCAAAAATCTCACAAAACTCTATGTCCAAAAGAAACACAAAGGGCAAAACCAAAACTACAACTCAAAGCATAGCCTCGATAGCTCTCCTGTCAAGCCCAGAAAGCCACACCAAGCACACTAAAAACACTAAGTTCTGGTGCCAAATTGTCTGACGCCTACTAGCTTGTGTCTTGCATGGGCCATAGCTAGCTTAGTGTCAAACACCCAATTGTGCTACTGAACATCTAATTCAACACACCATGCCAAACCATACAGCAACTGTAATCCTAGGGTTAAATATGAACCATAAAGTTCATCTAAGCCATTTAGAGGGAGAACCTAGCAATTCTAAGTTCTATAATCTTTTATTCTACCCTTTGCCCAAGTAGGGTCTTGCTAGTTTCAATCTGTAAGCCATCTTTAATGATTATCCTAATCATTTATCAATCACCAAGTTACCCATGTCATTAAACCTCCACTTAACAGGGTTACCAATACAAACAAGCAATATAACACCTCAAACTCAACAACTAGGGCAGCCTACTAGGTGTGCCTGGCAAGTGCGCCTGGGAGGTGCGCCAACATGGTGCTCCCCCTAGGTGCGCCTGGATCCCCTGTTCTAGGTTTAGAGCTCAGAGCTCTGAATCGAACTCTGTTGGATCAAATGGCTTCTTTAAAGGGAGGGTGAATAGAGAACTTAAATGTATGAGGGTGAATTTTAAATTTACTTCTCAAGATTCAAACAAGTTATAAAATAATTGACTAGAATAGAAATTTGAATGCTAAAACTACAACAAGCATAGAAGGGGGAAGAGAGACAATGACATGCATAAGAAATTTATACTGGTTCAGTCAACCCTGGCTTAGTCCACTCCTCAAGAATCTTTCTTGAGAGTTTCCCTTTCAATCTTAAAGTAATACACTTACTTGTAAAAGAAAGCCTCTCCTACCCACATAACCATGTGTCCTTCAACACCCAAGTAGATCAGGCCTTGTATATGTTTACGTATGCCTTACAATCTTGCCACAAGATCTCCAATCACAAGCCAACTCAATGGTATGCACAATTTTACTTGGAAAGGCTTGGGAGACTAATGATGGACGGGATTTTAGCTCAAAGTGAGTGGTAACAGTAGGATGCTTTCTCTTTCAGCTTGAGTGCCACTTCAGGAGTCCATAGAGCTCTATTTATAGTGCTTAAGCTCAACTTTAAGTGTGTCTAACGACTAGAAATGCTTTTGCCAACTAACTCTAGATTCAGTACACTAAATTCCTTCGACCAATCGAAATATGCAATTGTCAGGCAGATTCGGTAACCCAATTGAATAGGTTACCTGAAAAATCTTTATGCCTAGATGGTTGAGTTTTAGTTAGTCGTTAACCCTATGTCTTTAATTATTTTCTGATTTCGATATACCGAATGAATTGGTAGTCCAAAATGCCTCCTAAATTATTTTCTGATATTTCTGAGGATTTTCCTAATGGGTTTTCTGTCTATCTAGGATGATGACTTGTGATAGGAGATCATTACATGTCCTAGATATTACAATCATAAGAAACAAATTACAACTCTTTTTGAACATATATAAATATGACGATTTTGCCCTTCTTCATCTCTTCTTGTCTTTGCTTCTTTTGGCATTGAGTTTTCCTTTCTTTTTGAAACTTGCTTTCCATGTTATTGACTGTGATGTGCATCCTTTCACTTTTTGCTACACAATTCTTAAACATAAGAGTCAAAATATTTAAATTTCTTAGATATGATATCAAAATTCCATAGATGATTATTTCTGAATTAACCTTTATCATCAAAATTCCATAGATAATATTTCACAACAAACTCAGTCGATGCCCTTCCAATGCTCTAATCTGGTGTACATTCCACAAAACTCAGCAAACAAGGTACCGAATTGAAGGAAATCTTGCAAACAACACAACAGAACAGGAATCGTCCAATTCCATGCACTATAGCTCGATAAATCACCAAAAACACTTTGGATGAATAGTATAAACCAAGATTAAATTTTTGGAACTAAAAATCACACAAGCAACCAAAAATAACATTCCACATACCAGACTAATGAACTTGCCAAGCTCATTTGTCAGTCCAGGACAGAATTCACAAGAATCCATCACCCATGGCATGAGAAATTCAAGAAAAAGAGCAGAAAACACTATTCATCCCAAAAACACAGTGTCATTATAAATGCCCATAAATTCTCCAAGAATCCATATACATTCAATTCACACTAACATGTCCCTATGCATCAAATTGAGCAAGAAAGGAAAATCCGATAGGGGTGTGTACCTTAAAAAACAACTGGCCTTCTTCCTCTTCCTTCTTCAGCCACAAACATCTGGTCTTCTCCTTCTCCTTATGACGACAACAACGGTGCGACGACGGCAAACTCCTCCTCCTCCAGCCACCTCCCCTTCTCCTTCTCTTGTCACTTTTTCATTCTCCCCCTTTCTCTGTGTGATATAGGAGAAGGGTGGAGTGTAGAAGAAGAAGAATAAGAATAAGAGTGGGGTCTGTGAGGAGAGAGAGAAAAAGGAGAAATAAACAAAAGAAAGAAAATAAGGAAAGAAGGAAAGAAGGAAAGAAAAGAGGAAGCCACAGCACGAGACCAAACCACATGACCTCCCATGTCCACGTAACTTGTGCAAACAAAGACTTGCCACCCAAGCATGCCAATAAACCTCTACAGCCCAAGACAAACCCTCAAACTTCCACAAGGGTCGGTACAACACCAAAACCACTCAACACAAAAAAGGGTCAGAACCCACATTACAAGTGTAGAATGCTACTAAAATTGCTTTTCACACTGAATGCTAGGAACTCAGCATCTAACAACTTACAATTCCATTAAAAGATCTGGCCAAAAATGCTAATCCAGGTCTAGTTCGTTACATGTTGTTTCTCTGCTGTGGTGGGCCAATTACAAGAGGGGTGTGTTGCCTATATAAGGGAATGTGATGACATTCTCAAGCGGTCAAGCATATCACCTAGGTTGAGGTCAGAGAATAAGAGACTGTAGGCAAGTGTTTGTCAGATCCTAGAGGTATGATACTCCTAGATTGTCATTCACGAGGTCGAGGCTAACATTTATCGATTGAGGTGTTGTCTAGACTTGGAGGTATGATACTCTGATCGCTTTGGGTAATGAGACTTAGGGTACCGTCCGAACATGGAGGTATGACACTCTAGTTGCTCTAGGTAATGTGGTGTAGAGGCTGAGAGCGTGTAACTTGTACGTGTTTAGCTAGTGTAGGTAGTGCAAGTGCCTTGTTTTTGGTTATCCTGAGAGAGGACAACACTTCTAGGTGTAGGATGAGCAGGCTTTCCTGGTGTGTGTTAGCCTTAAAGGATCCTTCTGTTGGAAAGAACCTGTAACGGACTTGCTCCTTGCAAAGTGGCTTGTCCATGGTAATGTAATGTACTTCGATGTGTTTGTGGATGTAACTATGTAGTTTTCCATAGGTTTTGGCAAGTAGGGTCCAATTATGAGGCGTTAGTGATTTTAGTATTTTGGTGACATTCTACAGAAATAAAATAGTTTTGGAAATTGTTTTTAAAGTCCGATTTAATTCTAATTGCAAGTTTTATTTTGGTTTTTGCGTGGTTTTCTTGGGGTGTGTGTTGATTGACTTTCTAGTCACTCATGCAAGTTTTCTAATGGTTTTCAGTTGCAACTGTAGGTGAGTAGCAGTGTAGCTCTAGTGCACATGTAGTAAAAGTCACCTAGTCGTATACTACATGTTCTTGATAGTTTAGATACTTTAATTAGCCCTTAACTGTTTTGTAAATTAAGCATTTAATTATGTTTAATTTTAATTAGGTTAATGAATCTTGAGGGTAACGACATGGATTATTACACATCGATGCACGATCAACCATGTAATGCACTTTTATGTCAAGGCTCTTAATCTGCATCTCTTGGAGTTGTTGTTTAACACCTCCATAGTGGCCATCATATTTGCAATCATTTCCCTTCAATTATCTTTACTGGCCATTGTCATTGTGTGGATGAAGAGTCCCATTGTAAAGTTAGGTGCGATAAATTTTTCGATATCATCTAGCCCTATCCTAACAGAAGCAAAGAATCCTGTGGCCGAATCTGGGGCAGTTAAGATCTCTTTGTCTTCTATGCTTGACCACTCTTACTATGATCGATTATTGGAAGGAAGGGTATCATCAAACACATTGCCTTCTTTGAGACAATTCGTTGTTGGGCTTTCCATTTTAAGTGGGTGTGTGTGCCTTCACAATTAGCCAATTAGGCAAGCTCTTCCTCTTCCTTTGGTAGAGTCGTATAAGACTTCTACCCAGTCATGTTGCATTGTTGAACATTATTGGAGGGACATGAAGAAGTTAGTGTTACTATTATACTTCCATCACCATTCCATTTCGAATGTCTTTGGGTGGTGTCCTAGTCCTATCGATGCCATTTTTTATTATACAAGATGGGCCTCCTTGCCCTCTATGTTGGAGAGCCACAGTTACCCAATCCTTGTGGAGAGGTGGTTGGACATGGTTTCCCTTGGTACGTATCCCAATGAGTATGTGCCTCAAGTCCTTGGGCTTTCAACCTTTCTTCAATGGATTTGGCTAACCTATTGCCATGCCTTAGGTTAAGCCTTATTAAGGATGACACGATAGTCCCCTACTAATAGCAACTTTCCCATCCTCAACAACTTTACTAGGACTACCTTGGCTTTGGCTCTCTTTTAAAGGCAGAAGGCTTGTCCGTTTTACTATAAGAGATTGTATCACATTGGCAAAATAGTAGTGGTTTGCCTCCTTGTGATACATTATTCTTCATGCCCCTCGTGATCATCATAGCATCTTGAAGGAGTGCTTTAGTGATACAGACATCACCAGTAATGGGGATACCTTCCCCTAAAGCTAACATTCATATTTTTCACACAATCGAAGAAGGCTAGATGGAGTGCTTCCTTGGTGCTTTGTCTTTTCTGGCTCGATAGGCATGGTCGAGATTCATATTTTTTACATAAATAAAAGAAGGTTTGATTGAGTGTTTCCTTGGTGCTTTGTCTATTTTGGCTCGACAGGCATGGGACGAGGAGGCACCTTGGTTGTCATAGGCACTCCCCTCCTCCCTACATGTAATGATGGTGCAAATAAGTTGCTGGGGAGTAGATTCACCCTCCTTAGTGATGGCACCTCCTTGTTGGTCGAGGAAATGACCATCTCAATATGCTTTTTGATTGGAATCCTCACCCAGCCTTCCTCTTGTGATGAGGTTGACTAATGTAACACCCGTAAATTCATTTTTTGTAATTATTTACATTTTAATGAATTTATCCCTAGACGAGTGTTACTGTTTTGAGGTCAGTTTGTGTGATTTTTGGCTTGAGCCACAAGGGCCGACTTCTATTTGTGTGTTCCTATGCGTGGTTGGCACTGTGTGTGTGGCACTGTGCTTGTGGGCCCGTGTGTGGGTCCATGTCGGGCCTATGTTTGTGGGCTGGTTGGTGTGGCGAGTGGCTGGCTCGTGCTTGAAGCTAGTAGGTGGCCTTGTGTTGAAGCTTGGTGGTTGAGCTTTACGCAGCGTGGCTGGTGGGCAACTAGAGATAGACTGGTGCATGTGTGCATGCGTGGTGGTTGGGCATGCACATAGCTGCTCCTTCCCGTGCTTATATAGCTATAGTCGAAGGCTTCCCTCGCACCTCACCCTTCCCCATTCACCATCCATCTTCTTCTTCTTCTTTCTCCTCATCCCCAAGCACACACCCTTTCCCCCTCACCTCTCCTTTCCACCTCCTCACCCCCTTTCTCCTCTGTTTTCGCCACCCATCTCCCTTGTTTTCCCCTCCCCTGCCTGTGCGCCATTGAGAGCTAGAGGTGGTCACGCTGCTCGACATCGACATAGTTGGAGCTCCGAAGGTCGAGGAGGCTCCTATAGAGGTTGTGCTCACCAGTGGTGGCCAGTGGTTGGCCAAAGAGTGAGTTGGGTGGCTGGAGGTCGTTTTCAGGTACGCACCTCATCTCGTGTTGTAGAAAGCATGAAAATGGTAGAAAATGATAGGAATGCATGAAATCTAGAAAAATTTACATTCGTAGAATTTATTGTGAATTTATGATGATTTATGGTGGTATTTATGGCCAATAATGGCGTTGTTTGGTTTTGGGTAGTTTTTGACACCTATTGCTTCTCGAAATTATTTCTCCTTGCATGATGAATGGATTTTGGTTTTGTTTGTGTAGATTTGGAGTTGACTCGAGGGTCTACAATATATGTTTTAGTTTGATTTTATGGTGCTTGTTTTGTGTGTCCACCCCTTGGTCCCATTTTGGGTGGTTTTGCGAGTGGAGGCTAGGAGCTGTTTTCTACTTTTGTAGAAAACAGTATACCAAATCATTTCAGTATGCCATTTTTCTATCAGATTAGGTCCTCTTGTCGAGATTTGGTCGACTGAATCTCCTCAATCTACCATTTTTGGATATGAGTGTTGACTATTGTGTCCCAATTAGGTCGTGTGCCATTTTGTCGAGGGCCATCAGTAGTGGTCTTGTGGAACACCTGATGTGCTATTTCGTCGAGGTTTTAGAATGAGTTTTCAAAGATATAAAATGATTTTGAAATGGTCTTTAAAGAGATCAGTTGGCCCATTTTGGAAAATAGTTTTCTTGGTTTTCTATGTGCCAATCGAGACACCATGGGACCATGTCATCGGGACCAGAAAATGTGACAACATTCTCGAGTGGTCGGGCATGTCTCCCTGGTTGAGGTCAGGGGCCGACCTATGGTTGAGAGTCGTCAGGTTATGGAGGTATGCGACTCCCTAATTCTCGTCACGAAGCTAGGGTTGTGGTCTACAGGTTGAGATATTTTGTGACATGAAGGGGAGGTATGACACTCCTACTGTCACTGTGAGCACTGACGCTCGAGTATTGTCGGATCTAGTGGTATGATACTCCCTCTATAGGATCGAATAGCTCCACTAGAGTGGGGGTGAATAGAGAATTAACACTTTTAAATTACTTATATCGGTTTTTACAGGTTAATGAAAAATTGCATGTAAGGAGATTATTTAATACGTATAAACAGCTTAACTAATCAAGCAATCAATATAACATACAAGAGAAAGATGAGAGCAATTGATGTAGACAAGCAATTTATAGTGGTTCGGCAACCCAGCCTAGTCCACTCCTCAAGACCCTCT